>JARKHS020018115.1:0-17792 GCA_030143305.2 Amblyomma americanum | reverse complement strand
AACGGTCTGCCCCCGCTCGCGGCGCGTTCTGAATGTCTGCGACGCCGCGGGCGTTTTCGCGAAAAGCTTCATGGCGCCTGACAATGATCCTCCGCGCGCGCGTTGGTTGCGTGTGGCCCGGGGTACGACGGGTGCGACACGGAATCGCGACGAGTGATGTGTGTGATGGATGCGGTGCAGTGGAGACAATGGAGCACCTACTCCTACGCTGCACCGCGTTCGCTGACGCTCGTCGCGATATGCTCGCGGCCTGCAGAGCGCTGGGCATCTTCCCGGACTCGCTCGAGAAGCTCCTGTGGCCGCAAGGCAGTGCGCGCACCCGCGAGCGAACCTTCGTGAGCCTGTGTGTATTTCTCGAACAGGCGGGCTGGACGTCCCGCCTCTTCTGCGCCAGGTAGTACAGTGCTGTGACTGAACGCTTCGTGTGTGCTACCTCGGACGCTCTAACAGCTGGGCGCCCCACACCAGCTGTTGTGTGCAAAGTGCGGCGCGCGTGTGACCATTGACTGCCGAGTTTCCCGTCATCAGCACACGCGCTCCGCGAAGACAACTGACTTTTTGACTCTTTGTGTAAATAATGTATATAGTATATTTATTTTGCATTTATAGTGTTCACTTTTAATGTTTTTATGCAGTGTATATCTATTTTATGTAGTGTACTATTTACCTCCCCCCATGTCTTTCTTCTGTCCCCTCACCTCTTTTATTTCATTTCTCCCACCTGCCTGCTATCCTTTCTTTCCGCTGCCCCAGCTCAGGTGCCGCCGCACGCGATGGCAGATGCCGGGGCTCGCAAAAATCTTTTACCTTCCTTTTACGTTATTTTAAATAAACCACTACTACTACTACTACTACTGACGTGCGCTCCTAGTAGCCTCCGCTGCTGATGTCTATCACAATACCTGTCTTGGCTAGGAAGCCTCGTCCAAGAATTAGAGGAACAGATAAACAGGGAACATGAACGAGGCGATGTCGCCGCACGCGTCTTTCCCAGCGAACCACTATCCTAGCTGCACCGCTTGATTGCGCTGTGCCGCTCGCGAGGCGAAAAGTGGTATCGCACTCTCTCAGCCGGATTTTGTTCTCGCGGAGATGGTTTAACACCTCGTCACCGAACCAAGGAGCGCTTGCTCCTATATCGAGTAACGCGGTGAATTTCCTTCGCGCTATCGTTAGCTCAATGAACTGCGCCGAAAGGTAAACAGAACTTCCTACGCGACATGCCAAAGGCGCTAGCAAACCGAGGTTTCCTGTGTAGGCCGCGCGGGATCGAAGGTCGATCACTGGCGGTTTTAGCCGTTTCCCGACCGTGTTTGGTTACGGGCGGGAGGGCGGCCACACTCGCGGCCGAAGTGCCCCGGCTGTTCGCACCGGTAGCAACGGTTGCCCGCGCCCCGACTGGCTAGGCGCTGGTCGCCACGTTCCGGTCGGTCATCTCGAACTCGCGGTGCGGACGGTGGGGGCCGCTCGTGCGGCCGCGTTCGGCCTCGCGATCTCGCCTAGGAAACGCTGATTGGTCAAAAAAGTGACGTCACGCTTGTAACGTCATGGTCACGTGACGTTTAATGACGTCATGTCCAGTTGGGGAGAGACATTTTTCCTAGATTTTTCTCGGAATTCCCCACGTTTTTGACAGCGTGGGCGGGATAAAAAAGCGCATCTTAACCTCCACCCCACTCAGTTCGACCACTCAGTTCGACTCAGTTCTGGTTGAAGAACCCTTGCCTAAATGCTCCCGCCATTCACGTTTGCCCCCCCCCCCCCCGACACTTTCCCGAACTCGGATGTTTTGTCGCCTTTTTATTTTTATTTTGTGTGTTTGTGTTTGCATGCACAGTGCACGTGTCTCTACTTAAGCTAACTGCGCCGCTGATTCCTCATTGACTATTCCTGCCGAAGAGGCTCCAGGGAAGTGTCCTGCCCTGTTTGCGTTTTATTCTGTTTTTTTTGTTTACCCGTTTTGGCATCTCCGCGAATCCGCCGCCGTCTGTTTCTGTACTCGCCGCGGCTCTGCCTTGAGGGGCGCCTATTCCTCCCCTCTCGCTTCTCGTTTTCCTTTTTTCCTTTCTCTTTTTTTTCCGCCCGCTCCCAGCGGCTTCTCGGTGGACAGGGTGCGACAGCGCGTTTTTCTTTTTCTATTTGTTACTCTTTCTCCCTTTTATAGTATTTTTCTTTTGTGCCCATCTTCTTTCCAGCACCCAATTGCTTGTTGCTATTTTCATGTGGCGGACATGTGTGCCAATTACAACTCCTCAAGAACGGGAGGAAGATCGCTGTAACTACAGTCTTGAAAAAGGACAGGCTCTGTTCGAAAAGTCGACTCAAAATAAAATAAATCTGTCATAATGAAGCGTCTCTCAACTTTGCATATATATATATATATATATATATATATATATATATATATATATATATATATATATATAGTATGATATATATATATATATATATATATATATATATATATATATATATATATATATATATATATATATATATATATATATAGTTACCCTTGATGCAGTGTCTCTGTACACCGACATACTGCATGAAGATGGCATCCGAGCTCTGGTCGCATCCTATGAGAAACACAAAAACGCTGATGCTCCTAGCCAAAGTACCACCGCTGCACTTACTGATCTGGTCCTCAAGCTCCACTTTTTTTTAAATTCAACACCTCCTTTTACCTACAAACGAGTGGTACCGCTATGGGAACGAAAATGGCGCCAAACTATGCCAACATATATATGCATAGCATTGAATCGGAGTTAATCCGCTCATACCCAACCAAACCAGCTTTTTACAAACGCTTCCTAGACAGCATATTCATGGTATGGACGAAAACCGAGGACCAACTCATCCAGTTGATTTCAGCATTTAACAACATACATCCAAACCTCTGTTTCACACACACTTACTCCACCAGTCAAATTAATTTCTTGGACGTCTCAATTCGAATGGAGAAGGGTACCTTAATCACCAGCGCCTAAAGAAAGCCCACGGATAGGCAACAGTACCTTCATTATAAGAGCTGCCACCCACGCCACTGCAAAAGTTCAATTCCATATTCCCAAGCCATCAGATTCAAACGGATCTGCTCACGACCAGAAGACTTCGAAGAAAATTCTAGCCGTATGCGGGAGGTTTTGAGGGACTAGTGCTATCCGGCCTCTATTATTGATGGAGCGTTTAGGAAAGCGGAAGCAAAAGATCGTAACTAAATGTTTGGGGATCCCCCATCAGCAACCGCAAATGAACACCGCTCTAATCTCGTATTAACCTTCGCAAAAAACCTTCCTAATGTCAACAAAATTCTAAAAAAACATTTCAACATAATCGAACAAAACGATCGACTGTCAAAAATTTTTCCAACAGTTCCACGGGTTACCTACAGACTACCAAAAAACATACAGAATTATGTAGTTCACTCTACTGTCAATAAGGGAAAGCCTGTGGTTTGCCTACCTTGCAGGAAGAATCGCTGTCAAGTTTGTCAGCACATGCGGACAACCACACTAGCTCAAAGCACACACTCTAACTTCAAACACTCCATCCGTGAAAACTTGAACTGTGACAGTAGTAACGTAGTATGCATGCTCGAGTGTGGTGATTGTCAGATGCAATACATTGGCCAAACCGAGAATTCCTTCCCAATTAGATTTAGCAACCACCGCGCGCACACCAGATCTCTTCCTCTCCTCCCCCTGTCGAAACACCTTTCCCAGGAAGGTCACGAGTTTCACAAACTAAGAGTTACGCTGCTGCAGAGCGGCTTCCAAAATACCCGTGAGCGTGAGCAAAGAGAATCATACTTTTATATAGGTTTAATACTGTGCAGGCCGGTATGAATGAGAACCCTGGTACTCTCTCCACACTTCAGAGGTCAGAGTCCTAGCCCTACTGAAATTCACAGCACCCCGACTGCATCACCTGAGGTCATGCAAATTTGCGTGCTTGCTTCCACATGCCACCCTTCTCCTCCCCTGCCATTCTTTCTTGTTCATGACCAGAGAAAACAGTTGTGACAGCAAAGCATATTGCCTATTCCCCCCTCAACTCTACCTTTTTATATATATTTAATTTTCTTTATTTTTTCCTGCTTTGCAGATAGTAGAGCGCGATGCTCCATATAGGGCAGTAACCCATTGTAATAACGCACAATTGGGCGATTTCGCGCCTTCGTTCCCCATTTTCTTTCTGTTACTCTCCTCTCTCTCTCAGTTTCTAGTAAGGATACCTCTTTTTGTCTCCGCAACGGAAGGCGGGGCGGAGGCGCCTTCGACGCATCTTCGCCTTTCGTAACTTCACCTAATTGAGGTCTCCTTCGTTTTAAAATTGCGCTCGTGGCGGGAGGCGTTCCGGAACGACGCTGACCTCCGACGCCGCGCGAATGCAGAAGCATGTATAGCTTTGCGCCGGGATGCAGGAAACTCAGGTGCCAGACGCCTCTAAGTAGGTAGAAAACAGTGCCTTCCACTGGTTCCATGGTAGTGGTGGCTGGCCCGGGGTTTCTAGGAATGTACGAGGGGGCGTAAAATCCCGTGAAACTCATAGTAAAGCTATGTTTACCTCGTCGGCACATTGTTGCATTGTAGATGCAAGATCGAACGACACACAGGAGTGAGCGATGTCATGCTGACGCCAAGTTTCCTCCGACCCCCCCCCCCTCTACTTTTCTTGCGTCACGTATACGTGGTGTCATGCAACATGCATGTGACTGAAACTGAAACTCTGAAGAAGAGAAACTGAAAGTAAGAGAACTGAATTTGAAAATAAGAGAAGAGAAACTAAAACTGCCGCACTGTTCATTACCTGATGGACACAACAGTATCACGTATTACTTAACGTCTTCATAAAACCGCTGTTTGTTCTATAAGATTAGCAGCATTAGTATATATATGCTATTAATGACACTCGGGTAATGAACATGATTTACCAACTTAAGTGGTGTTGGTTCTGGTGTAACACACGAATAATATATAGGCATGCCTTTGTGTATACGTCAGAAATCAAATTGTGAAGCAAGCCTTGAAACTGCCTGTGCATTTCTCATAAAAAAAGGAAAAAATTATCTTGCTTTCATAGCATGCTTGACATCTATATCATATGTGATTGTAATCTTGAGCTATACGTTGAAATGACCCATGCTGGCTGCCATCTAAAATCACTTTTTTAATTGTTCAACAAACCTCATAACTCGAAAAGAATGAAATGAATGATTTGTGGCATATGGAATTACATTGCCCAACCTGTGGCTACACGGGAGTTTTGAAAGAGACTTGGAAGATGATAATGCTAAGGACATGCATAAACTTCCTAGGCTGTGGGTGGTTGCACAAGGATTTATAGGTGAGAGCACGTTACACTGTGCGCCTTATTAAATGTCGAGTAATGGTACAAGTATGCAGTGAATATTCCGTGCTCAGCAAGCCCTTATAAGTAGGCACAGTTTAGTTATGCTGACAGTAAAAAATGTTAGTGCACACTATCTTCGTAACATTGCGCTATTCAAGTGCATGCAAACGGATGCTTTGCAGAATTTAAACACTGGTAATAATTGAGAGATGGCAGTCCACAGTGTCACCAATCAAGAATTGTTAGACGAAACGTTCACGGGGAGGTTGCAATATATGTAATAAAAAGCCGAGGGCCAAAGGCAAGGCACTGCGCGATGCCCGAGACTGCAGGAAAAAAGCAGGATGAGTAAGAATTAGTACGGGCAAATTATCGACGCCTGGTTGGCAACAAATGGATCCAGTTCAGAGTGATTAGATGCAAGTTAAAGCATGACTGAATCAGCCTACACAGATGAGGGATCCTATGGCATGCTTTTTCAAAACCCATAAAAAAATCAAGGGGGAAGTTGCAGTCAAGGTGCAAGTGCATGGCACGAAGAACGAGAGCATGTTAGCTATTACAGGGATGCTTTCTAAATGCGTGCCAATTCTGGTGAAACAACTTAATGGAGCAAAACAATTTAGCAGAGGAATAGTACATGATATAATTTATGATTGCAGCACACAACAATAGCAGAAATAGGGCGACAGGTGCTGGGTGATCATTGGTAGGACACATCTAGAGGGCAAACTGTGCTGAGGCAGGAAACTGTCCGTACAGCCTACAATAAATATATGTTTACACTGCTGGGTGACTGGCTGCCAACGGAGCTAGAACTGCCACCTTGTGCAGTGGTGGTGTTCTTTCCCATCATCTGTGTTGCTAATGCAGTTTTACCACCTACACAAGGCTCATTTTGCAATGTGCTCTTTAAAAGTGCTGTCAGGTGAAGGCAGATATTTTTCTTCAACCACCAGACTCCTATGCCACAAAACGCATTCTTCCATCAGCTTTCAAAGCTTGCAAAGATGACTACTTCTTGCGTCACATAGTTAGGGCACACAAAAATTTATAGCTGCTCACATCATGAGACCTAAATAATTAGCCATAACTTCATCTATACAGTCATGCCTCGGTAGTACAGAACTCATGAATATAGACAGGAATCAGGGTCATCTTTTCTGGGGACTATACTTTTTGAATGCATGTACGTCTCACTATGACAGAAAGTAGCTGATCACACAGCGGACAGGGTGAAAATGCATACAGCCCATTGTTGTACGTATTGAGGCGAAAGCCTTTAATGGCTCATGCTTGCAGCCATGACCTTATCTGGTCTCAGTTCATGCCCGGTCTCAAGACATGTCGCACCGTTGACAACATCAGTGGAAAAAATCGTGCATGGCGGGATTGGAACCACCATCCTTGCAGTCCACAGCCGAGCGAGCAAACGACCACGCTACTTCCTGCCAACGCATGTGTAGTTCTCCTTTATTTTCTCTGCCGACACTAATATATGTGTAGCGCAAGGACGCTGGAGAGTATTTGTGGACAGCCGTCGAAGCAGACAGATGACCCTGAAACGCCATCCAGTGTCTCCAGCATTTAATATTCACAAACAATTGTGTACTTAATCAACATCTTAACCACACATCAGTGGCACAAGCAGCAACACAGCACTGAAGGTTTTCACCTCACCGCACTTTAGGTCAACAAAGTGCCCCCCTGAATTTTCTTTTCTCGTATTAGTCTGCACAGCAGTTTGAACAAAATCTCAGCTGTGCTAACAAGACAATAATGTACAGTGCAAAGAGTGTTACAAATGTTTTGATTTGAGTGGACAAGCCAAACACAGACTAAATCATATACATTTCTTGCACTGGGTTCTTCATACCGTTCTTGCCTTAAACCCATAACTGTCAGGCACACTGATTGCTCCTGCTCACACTCTTTCTGGTTGCCAAAGCACTTCTCTTTCTGGCATCAAAATCACGACCACAGCTCGGCCACTCGCCACCTGGTACACACTACTCATTTCACAAAACAAATAAATCCGCTGAAGAAGAAAAGAACAGAACCGCTTACATACATTAAAAGTTCTATAACCTCAGAGATGACTCCCCGCAGCCCACAACGTTAAGTTTAAACACAGCGCACTACGAGACGAAAAATGCAATGCTCTGGTTTCAGGTGTGCACGTTAGGCAGAAACAGAACTTTGTTCCAGTGCAAAGTGAAGAATCTGTGAATGCTAATGACCAGAACCATTTCAGCCGATCCAAGCAAAAAAGAAATGGGTTCAATTTATATCTGGTGTCAGCCTCAACTGATCCACAGTTGCGTCAATACTGCAGGGCTCGCAGGAATGAGTGCACATTGGTATTGCACAGCCAACCGCCACGCAACAGTGCATAGCACATTTCAAGGCATTAAAAAAGCCTTGTAACTGTTGTTTGAGAACATGTGCAGGAATAGTGCTGTCACGACCATGAAACAGATGGGATCGAATAAGTGTTCCAGGTAACTTATATAAGTGAGGAATGTTCAATTATGAATTTACTGATGAGCAAATAAATTTCGGCTCGTGGAAAATGCGAGGAGGGCTAAGAAAATCCCGTAACATACTACATTGCCGACACATAAGTTCTTGCAGGCCAACCAGGGTTATCACCCTGCAGGCAAATAATCTTGTTCATAGGCAGTCACAAACAAATGAAGGCAGCATATAAACATGTGCATGGATTACATCTCTTGCAGAAGGTTTCGATAATGCCTCATCAAATAAACTAATGCAGCTGATAGCATTAAGCGCTACTGCTCAACAACTGCTCGGCACTGACAAAATCACGTTGGCAAACAGGCCTCCAACAAAAGCATAGAGACAGCTTAATTCACTTTGGTACCTTTGCTTGACGTGTGGCACACACACACACGCATACAAAATGACGGTGCCCCCGAACTGACATTTGCACTGCGCACCGATTTTTTTTCACACAGGCTACATAATGCCGCTGGCACACTGTCGCAACCCGCGCACCCATGATCATAAAACGTACTACTGTATCGTGCACCAAGACGCACAAGACTGGCGACGCTGCTGTTGTCGCAGCAGAAAACACTGCGACGGCCGTGCAGCCAAGATCGTGTCAAGTCGCACACGCAGCAGTTTGCTATGTCGCAGAAACAACGTCGTGGGCTCGCCTCGGTCACGATCACTGCAGCCATCGCAACGGAAGCGACCAGCTGCACAGCTCCAAGTTCATTTCAACATTCGGAAAACGGCGGGCGTCGCGAGTTTTTCGCAGATGAACATATCGCCGACTTGACGGGAAAGCACTCGCACCGACCATAATCACTTTCACTACGCGGACACTTGTCGCTATACTGTGAAACTTGCGCACGCACAAGAAAATAACTCGCAGCAGAAATTCAAAACGCTTGCCACAACCACAAACAGCTCGAAATAAACACTTCGTGACACCGCCATTGCACAGGTCTTGCGTCGGTTTGCAGAGCCGCAGCAGGAATTACAAACGCATGCAAAAACCACAAACAGCTCGAAATAAACACTTCGTGACACCGCCACTGCACAGGTCTTGCATCGGTTTGAAGAGGCGCTCTGTCAACTCCGTCAATGTAGATGATTACAGAATTCAACTAGTGGAACAGTCGCTCGCCACTGCTGAACGCGGGGAAGTTTGCCGTCTCTCTGAACACTGGTAATATCAAGATGTGGCCAATATGATATGCTTCGCGACATCGCTGCCACTGCCCAGGCCGCGCTCCCAAGTTCAGTCGACGGACGGCCATCTTGCCCCGGCAGGGCAGAACCGAGGCGGAGGGCGGAGGGGCTCGAGACGTCACTGACGTCACGGGAAAAGCAGCCAATAGCTGCAATCCTGTCGCTGGCCGGATACGCTCGTCCGCCAGAAAGTTGAAGTTGACCAACTTTCCATCCTTTCGCCGAAAGAGGCGGATCCGCCCGGCCCGCTCGCGAAGCGGACCTTGCGGAAGGCGCTCCGAAACGATCGTACAAGGGCCGTTGTACGTTGTACGGCCGCGGAGAGGTTGGTTGGTGGCAGCCGGACATATTGGTGGTGTGCGGCTGGTGGTGGTCCCGGGATCGCGGAGTTGGAGAAGCGAGTTCCTTGAGCGGCGGCCGGGCGGGTTGGCCGTGTGGTGGCCGACGGTGGTCCGGAGTCGCGAGAGTGTTGGAGTTTTGTCTGTTTTAGTTAAAGCGGAGAGGCCGAAGTATTTCGGCAGATGTAAATCAGTTTTGTAGATATTGTAATAAATAACCTTTTGAGGAAAGCGTTTCCAAGTGCCAAGGTCAGAAGACCTGCACGCCTGTCTCAAACTCCCCAGTTGCGAAGTACGTCCCCCGGGTCACTCACGAGACCCGCCCTCTACCACTCCACGTCAACATCTGTATGCAACAACATCGTACACAAGAGAGAGAGAGAGAGAGAGGAAAATAATCGTGACTGAAGAGATCCCGCGGAACTCGCGTCATTTTCATGTACCCAGAGTTGAGTTGAGTTCAGTTGAGTGGTTGTAAACTACCGGTGGGATTAGCCTTGCAGTTGCTGCCGGCAATTGCTCCATCGTAGCGACACTTAAATAGAAATCACAGAAAAATTGTCCGCAAAAACCCAAATAGCCACTCCTGAGGTCACCATGTGGAGGCCAAATCCGTGTCCTGCAGGTAAAGTAGAAGAAGACGAGAAGCATCCCTTCTACTCGACTGGCTCCCGCGCGGGAAAACAATGTCCTGAAGAGAACTGTGAGGAACTCCTGCCTTCTTGAGGGATCCGAATAACACAGCCCGTTCCGCGTTGTACAAAGTACAGCACAAGAGGTAATGTTCTATGTCACCACACACACCACACGTTGAACACAATGGTGACAACGCTAGGCCAGTCTTATACATCCACGCCGGCGTACGAGCAGAATCCGTGCGAACGCGGTGCAGAAAAGTGGCTTTGTACCTTTTGAGACCCTTGGTCACACATGGCTGATGAGGACAGCTCCACAAAGAACTGAAGTGGCACAACACCACATCTCTGAACATTTGCTTGACTTCATGAGGGACTCCATGTACTGGAATCCCGGAGAGAGCTGTATGGGCGAGGTTGTCTGCTATCTCATTGCCTAAGACACCTATGTGCGAGGGCACCCATTGAAAACGTAAGCCTTTGCTATGTAGATTCTGCACCAAACGTAGGGATCTAAGACTCAAGGCATCAGTGGGGAACCCGTACTCTAACCTTTGAAGGGCAGATTCTGAATCCGCAATTATGACAGTAGGTTGAGGCGTACAACACCGTAGCTTCTTTAGAGCTGCCTCAATGGCAACGCTTTCGGCCATTGTGGAGGACACGACTTTAGTAAAACGAACAGACCAATCATACTTCAAAGACGGAATATGAAAAGCAGCTGCACTAGATCCTCTGACCTTGTCCACAGAGCCGTCTGTAAAAATTTGAAGATGACTGGCATATTCGGTCTCAAGATGTTCCAGTACGAGCGAACGCATCGCCGCTAAAGGAGAATTCCGCTTAGCGCGAACGTGGGGAATTGTCAAGGAACAATCGAGGCTCGGAAAGGACCAAGGTGGCTTCAACGTCTTAGGTCGATCTCGAAGGTCGAGACCCAGAGAACGAAGAGTATTTAAAGCCAAGTACGCCCGGGACTCAGATCTCTTTCGAAGGCGCTGTAGAAGCGCTCTCCCGGCAACAGTCTCTCTGAGGCGGCCAATTTGCAGCAAAAGTCTTTGTGAAGCGGCGAGCCGAAGAGGTTTCGATTGAGACTCATACGGTACTGCATTGTTTGGAGCAGCCTGTGGAACGCCGAGAGCCCTCCTTAGTCCCATTCTGTGCAAAACCTCAAGGCGTTCCAGCTGCGATACCGAGGGGGAAATTAAAGGGAGCTGGTACATTATGCGACTTGTCACCAGGGCATCGTGAAGCCTGATCATTGAAGCAGGATGGTTTCCCCATTGCTCACTAGCAACTCTACGAAGCACATTGAGACGCGAAGATAGTGAAGCCACAATCGAGTCCACAGCTCGTCGCCACTGCAGACGTGAGTCAATAGTGACGCCCAAAAAACGTATGTGGTTAACCTGACGAAGGCAAGACTGATCAAGGTCTATGCTCAGCCGCGCATACCGTCGTCCCCTACCTGGAAACAGGACGAAGCCAGATTTTTCCACCGAGAGAGTCAACCCAACACCTTGAAGGTAACTTTTAACTGAAAGCACGGCCTGTCGCGCTAATAGAGCTAAGCGTTTGTGTTGATATCCGGTTAACCAAAGACAAATGTCGTCTGCATATATCGACATATGGACATGCCTACAATGTTTTTGCACTTTTGCGGGAAGACCAGCCATGACAACATTAAAGAGCGTTGGGGACAGGACACTACCCTGAGGTACCCCTCGCGATACCGCCCTTTCGGAGCTCATTGTACTGCCTAACCGCACTCGAAATTTACGATCACTGAGAAATGAGTGAATGAATCGCAGAAGATAGCCCTGTACGCCTATGACCTGCAGACTATTCAGTATTGAGCTCTGGAGGACGCTATCATAAGCCTTTGATACGTCTAGGAAAATAGCTAGTGTTGAAAGTCCAAAAGCCCTCTGATGTTCAGTGTGGCTTATCAAGTCCAGGACGCTATCTTGAGCGCTTATACCTGTGCGGAATCCAGTCATGCATGTTGGTAGTGCCCTTCTATCCTCAAGCCACCAAGACAAACGCTTACTTGCCATCTTCTCCATGAGCTTAGCCACACACGACGTCAGCGATACAGGACGATACGAGGCCGCGTCTGTTATCTCTTTGCTGGCCTTCAGCAGTGGGACTACACAAGCCACCTTCCATGAAGGGGGAACGTCACCAGACTCCCACACTCGATTGAGATAGGTTAGGAGCATCTTCCGGTGTTCCAGAGGCAGGTTCTGTAACATTTGATTGGTAATGCCGTCAGGACCTGGTGCACAGCGACGCCGCAGGCTGCGGAGCGCTGTCTGTAGTTCTCGAAGTGTGAACGGGGCGTCCATAACAGACGGAGACGTAGCAGACAGAGCGCAGGGATGAATGCCTGGTCTGGAATTTACAAATGCGTCCGCAAATTCCTCTGCCAAGCACACGAGATGTTTCTGCGTGCGCAATGCAAGCGCCTCGAAAGGTTTACTTGGACGAGAGCCACCAGCAAGACTGCCAACGACACGCCAAATTCTCGTTATCGGTGAGAAAACATTCAAACTAGCGCAAAAGGATGCCCACTGGGACCTACAGAGCTTGTTCGCATGACGTCTAATGGCAGAGTTGAGCCTGTTGAAAGTTGTCTTCAAGGCTCTGTCGTCCTTCTTCCGCAACAGTTGTCGCTCCGCCCTTCTGCGCGCTGCGCAGAGGTTCCTGAGTTTTAAATCAGGAGTCGGAAAATGATCAGGTAGCTTGAGCGCCGTGGTAGCAGCCATCTTAGCATAAATCATTTTGTCTGTCACATCACCGGAAACACAGGCTAAGTGCTCCCTGTATTTGTCCCAATTAACAACATGACAAATTTTAGGACCACGCAGATGGAAGTCGGCAGTAAACACAAATATCGGGGTAGTGATCACTTCCCATTCGGTCAGCTCTAGTTGACCACTGCACACGGACGTCAGGTGAATGTAAGGTTAGGTCTATAGATGTGGGTGAGGTTGGAGGCCGAAAGTGGGACTTCCGTCATTGGCCACGCACAGGTCCAAACTGTCGATGACTTCTACAAGTTGGCGTCCGCGAGGATCTGTGTTCCTGTCACCCAAGGCAGGATGGGGGGCGTTGAAGTCACCGCAGAAGATTCTGGGTGCTGCAGGCAGCGGTCACAATGTTGCTGGAGGAACAAAGCCATATCGACCTTCTTCCGCGGGGACCCAGACACGGCGCGGCGGCCGCATTCCGGCAGAGGCTCCTTTGCTATGCGATTCGCCGCGTGTTAAGCCTTTGTGGGACAGCAGATATTTTATCGACAATAGATTAAAAATTTTGTATTTTGCACGAGGTGCACAGAAACGGTTCTCGACAAATTTCACGATTTTAGTACAAGTGGAAAAAAGTGCGACATATTTGTCCCGTTAGCATTAAATTGGGATAAATAAAACGGGATGCATTTGCCCCACTGACCTACATGTGTTTCCTCACAGAGTTTGTTTTTTCTGACCACTTCTTGAACTTGTTTGCACTACTTCGCTTGTTGTTATACTTGTTTGCACTACTTCTCCCATCTTGCAACACCAACAGCGTCTACGCCTTTGTTAGACTTTCACAGGGTTGTGTTCTTTGCCGATGAGCTGAACTTCACCCGAGATGCCAACTATTTTTGCCATTTTTTCACCCTGCATGTTCATTTGGAAGGGCTTCTTGCTGCTAGCGGTTCTTAATGTTTAACGACAAAATATTTTGGCGCCCAAAACAAACTCTACATAGGATGTTTTAGAATTAGCACTCAATATTCAGTCATTAGATGTCCCAATAATAAATTGTCCGACTATGTTAGACTATAAAATGTCCAACGTTAAATGTCCAAGACCTTCGAAACAAGTGCACGTTGTGATCTACAGTTGTGCCTTTCTATGCAGAAAAAAGGATTCACTCGCCGGGCATTTTGACTGTTTTTTTTTCAGATCGAATATAGCCAAAAACTGGCAACAACCCCTCCAAAAAAAACTATGTTTAAAGGTCTCGACTCGCTACCTCATCTAGTACACCCGGCTGGCGCCGTTTTTAAAGAAATAAATGAAACCTAAAGATAGGTGGGAGCACAGTATATGTCCCACTGCATCTTACGAGCCCTTCGGTATAGGGAATAAAGTGGGACATATGTGTCCCATTGTCCCACAAAGGGTTTAAAGAACCCCAGGTGGTCGAACGTCATTCCAGAAACCTCCAGAGACGACATGTCCTACAGCCTGTGCGCAGCTTCGTTGCGTTCAACCCTATATACAGCACGAGGCCATAACATGTCAAAACACATTGTATCATGCATTGTAAGAAGAAAACAGAGCCAGAAGCACTGCTCATAAGGATTAGCAGAACAGATGAATGGCCACTTGTATTTATCATAAACATAGCCAAAAGAGTAAGTCAGAGTCTTTTGCATCCGACAATCTTTTTCAAATGCAAAGTCTGGCTCCTAGCTTATGTACAGCAGCTTTCAAGCCGCAGGAATTTTTAGAACGGTGTGGAGTATTTGTGTACACGGGCCAAATTTCAGCGGCAAAATTTCTTTAGCATATTTATAACGGTGAAATTCTAAGGGTCTAGTGAAGCACTGGGATCAAATCTCTGTTAGGAAATATTTTCTTGTAACCAAAACGATTAACGAGGATTACCTTTTCATTCGAGACCGCTGAGCAGACAAATGACACAAAATCTTGGCAGAAAATACGCTAGAACAAAGAATTTTGTTCATTGATCCCCCGTTAGAGTAGCGATTTTTGTTTTCCTATTTGAGGATCTGAACATACTCTTATTTTCTTAGTAATACAAACAATCAGCGGAAACTTTACGCGTTGTTCGGTTGCCTAATCAAAACAATCAGCAGAAACTTTACGCGTTGATCGGTTGCCTAATCAGTATTCTGAAACCCTGCCACGAATAGCTGCGTTTGAACTACTGAAGAAAGGAAGAAGCGCCGTAGCAGAGGCCTCTGGAATAATTTTGAACACCTGGGAATTTTTAACGTGCACTGACATCGCACAGCACGCGGGTGCCTTTGCGTTTCGCCTCCATCGAAACGCGGCCGCCGCGGTCCGGTTCGAACCCTGACCCTCCTTTATTCCTTCCCTTAAGGCGCGGTTCAGGTGTACGCTGATATGTGAGACAGATACTGCGCCATTTCCTTTCCCCAAGAACCGATTTTTTCCATTTAAGTACTGCTCAATCTGGAAAGATGTCAAAAGCTTAGGTGTATAGGCCAAGTAGACGCGGCTTGGCGTCTGTAACGTTGAGTGTGTTCCGCGCACTGAATAGGCAGCGCGCCCACCCTGCCACCCTGGCAAATGGCAATTAATGGTTGATCGCGAGAGCCTGGTTACCCAATGAACGCTGCGGCCTATTGCTTCAGTACCGCATGTTTGCCACAATATTGTCAGCGCTAATGCATGCAGCCCACATCTCTCTCTCACCAATCGTAAACTTTCACCGGCTTTTCTGCGACACGAGCTCCTTAACGCTCTCGCGTTAAAACAGCGCGGTCAGACCAACAGGGTCCCGCAATGAGGGACTCCGCCTTGTATCGCAAGAGGCGATACCTACTAGGGGCCTCTCCCAAAGCACCTACCTGTATATCTGTCTTAATAAATGCTCTTCACCACCAGTACTCTCACTATGGCCATGTACCTCAAAGCGCGATTGAGGCGTCCACTGAGCCAGGAAGCCAGTTATGCGCTCTTCCTTTCCTTAAAATCATCGGAGTATAGAACGTTGTCAACACCAATGCCATGCAATGAACACAATGAACGCTGACGGCCTATACAAACAGAAACGAGGAATAAGTGGTTTAATTAAAATAACGATAACAAGGAAGGAAAAGCTTTTTTCTAGCCCCGGCATCTGCCATCGATACTGAAGCACGTGAGCTGGGGCAGCGGAAATAAAGGATAGCAGGCAGAATGGAGAAATGAAATGAAAAAGGTGAGGGGACAGGTAGAGAGGATAGGGGGAGAGAAACAGAGGCGAGCGCTCGGTTTCGACGGCGGCGGCGGCTGAGTGACGTCGTAGCTATCACGTGGTTTCTCCACGGTTCAAGGTGAAACGCGCGCACACTGTGCACACGGTGAAGCTACAGAGGGGAGCAGTAAAGCTTTCACTTTAAACCATGCTGTGTGAGCACCTTCCACCTTTATCTCAGATTTCTTTCTACATGCACAGGCTGTCGCGACATCAGAATAATATACCTGTCGGGATATTCATGAAGTGGTTTAACACCTCGTCACCGAACAAAGAAGCGCTTGCTCCTGTATCGAGTAACGCGGTGAATTTCCTTCGCGCTATCGTTAGCTCAATGAACGGCGCTGACAGGTCAACAGAATTTCCTATGCGACATGCCAAAGGCGCTAAAAAACCGAGGCTTTCTGTGTACGCCGCGCGGGATCGAAGGTGGATCACCGGCGGCTTTAGCCGTTTCCCGACCGTGTTTGGTCACGGACAGGAGGGCGGCCACACTCGCGGCCGAAGTGCCCCGGCTGTTCGCACCGGTAGCAACGGTTGCCCGCGACCCGACGGGCTAGGCGCTGGTCGCCACGTTCCGGTCGGTCATCTCCAACTCGCGGTGCGGACAGTGGCGGCCGCTCGTGCGGGCCGCATTCGGCCTCACGATCTCGCCTAGGTTCATTCCTCTCTGCGGCAACGTGTGCTGTTCGCAACGCGTAGCTGAACGCGTCGAAAGCACGGTCAGACAACTCCCGACCCCTTGGGACACGCCAGTCAGCAAACCGTGCTGACGCTTAGCTCTGGATGGACTGCGCGCTGAGCTGCCATTCCACGCGCAGCGCGGCTCAAGTGACAGCGATGCGGGTGGGGGCGGCCGATACGCTCGCGCAGAGAGGATGTCTCCCTGAATGCGCTTCGCCCAGCAGCCAGCTCATCCAAATCTCTGCACCTGACTCCTCTCTAGGTAGGCCGTGAAAGTCGGGTGCGCTTGTCTCGTGACGCGCTCAACTTTCTCCGTTTGCGGGAAGGAATTCATCGCGGAAGCTTGCGCAAAACTCCTCCATTGTCCTTGCTCGGTTGCCGGCTAGCCGGTACCAGGCAGAAGCAAAGCTCCGTCAAAGAAACAGGCACAACACGCGTGAGCATTTCGGCGTCTGCGATTCCTTTCACTTTATCATAATGCGGCAGACGGTTCAGGTACTCATTTTCTCCCGTGCTGTCGTGGTACCCCGTGTAGGTAAGGAAGTCTATCCTAACGCATGGTGACTGGTCCGCGGCTTGCTAATTGTTTTGCAAAATACTCGCTTGACTCTGCATAACGTGCATTGCGTTCAGCAAGAGCACCTCGGATGATTGCGGACTAACGCCCTCAGAGTTTGGCGCAACCGTTGATGGCGTCGAATGATGAGGCCTAGGTGCCTCATTGTTCGCGCCGCGGTGAGGCGAGGCGCCCGATGTGGAGCCCCCCATACCAGCCGGGCGCGCCTCATTGGTCTTCCCCCTCTGCGGCACGCGGCAAGCTCAAAGAGGTTATAGATTCTATATATAACATCCTTGGGCAAGCCGCCGAAAATGGCTCCTCGACCCATCCTCTGCGCTGCAGATGAACCCGCCGCCGCTGTAGGTTTAGCGGCAAGCGCTTGCCGCCGGCGGTGTGCCGCGCGCGTATTGCCGCCGGTGCGTCCGTGCTTTAAGCCTGGACTCAATGTACTCGAAAACTCACGCGAACGCGAAGGCGACAGCGGCAAGCGACGAG
>JARKHS020018114.1:0-94333 GCA_030143305.2 Amblyomma americanum | reverse complement strand
ACCCCGTGCAACCAATCATTAATTTAACTGCCACCTGCCACGGTGGCCAGTTTGCTCACAACCCAGCAGGCAGGTTACATGACCTAGGCGGTGCGGCGCCCTTGTGCCATTGGCTACAGGTGGCACAAAGCTCCTACGCACTTGCCTGAGCTTACCCAAGTAGCTCGGGTAAACGTGGTTTAGTTGGAGCACAAGGCAAGACAAGATTCTTGCTCGGGGTGGTTGGTATGTCTGAAATAATGCTTTCGCACTAATAGTAAAGCATTATTTGTTCATTTCTACTTTCAAGTTAAGGCTGTTTCACATGCAAACAACTGAACATCGTGGCGTGGCGAAAAATTCCCAACTTGTCAGAACCTCATTGCTCTGGCCGCTCGAAGCAGGTTTTTGAGCCGCCGCGGCAGAAATCGCGAGTGTTTTCGCTTATACGTGAAACGGGCTTTACTCGTCGCTCTCTTGATGGGTCTTCACTGTCATCACGGCGCGTGCACCTCTAAGTAGCATACAAGTAACAGAGCAGTTGTAAGGCGAGCAGTCGGAGGCAAATGTAGATCAAAGACAATAACGCAGCGCACGTTTCATGCTTCCCATACTCACATGCGGTTTGGCTGACTAGCCTGGTAAGCGGCAGAATGAAATACAGTCGAACCTCGTTATAACGAAGTAGCATCGGGACCGTAAATCAGTTCGTTATATCTGATATTCGTTGTAACAGTAGACATAAATATCGGCTGTGACAAATTCGTAATTTGGCTCGCGCAAATATTCTAGACACTAAAATGCATTATATACTTGGCTTTGAACCCACTACAAACGTGGTAATCCTTACCTGTCTCCTTGTGGCATTCAATCAAAATAGGCCGGAATATGGGAAGGTTGACACGACTGTTCTTACGTCGCCGCGCACGTGAAAGTGCGTGGCGCGAAACGACTGCACCATGTGTCTGCGCATAGGCGACTTGGTGTAGAGAGAGGAACTCGAGTGAGACACAGCGGGAACCATCGCGCCTGCGTGCTCTGCCGAAGCGCAATTGGTGGCCCCGAGAGGGACCGTTGAAAAAAAAAAAGCTGCCAAAGCAGCTTTGAGAGAAGAGGAGGAGGAGGAGAGGGGGCGTTGGGCGAGAAGAGAAGGAGGAGAGGCGGCGTTGGGCGAGGAGACATATGCAACGCCAGCCCGGGATCAGCCAAACAGGTTTGCATTCGTTCATTTGAAGAAAGATGTTATCTTCGTCTGGTGGCTTTTCACAGCGCTGCGCAGAATGAAGTTTTCTACATTGTCCATGCTCAAGAGGGCCTTTTCTACGTCAGCAGTTTTCGTCGTCGGGAGTTTTTCCAAATATCCTTTCAGCCTCCTGGCCATGTCCGCGGCATCCGCACTGCTCATCGTTGGTTCATCCCGTTCACTCTCACCGCTGTCGCTGCTGCTGTCATCCTCGGGCAACAAAACGCGATCCACAATTTCTTGATCCGTCAGCTCGGGCGCCACGGCCAAGTTCTCATCGGCCGAAACGAAATCGTCGAATTCGACGCCTGGGACTGCCAGCCGATCCCAAGTTCTGTCCAGCTCTGCCTGGTCTTCGGGCTGCACTTCTTCTTCGTCGGCAGGCAGAACAAAACCGGCATCCGCGAAACAGTTCCTTATTGTCGACTGCCTCACCTCATTCCACGACCCGTACAACATTTCGAGTGTCGTCTTGATGTTTATTGTTGTCGATCTATGTCTATCGATGTCAAACACCAGTTGCGTCACCAAACGCTTCCTATAATTGCACTTAAGCGAACGAATAATGCCTTTGTCTAAAGGCTGCAAAGCAGAAGTTGCGTTCGATGGCAAAAACTGCAAGCGAACTGCCTTCAGCACGATCGAAACTTTATGCGCCGAACAGTTGTCCAAAAGCAACAGGACCTTCCTGTGCTGCCTCTCCATGTCCTGGTCGAACGCTCTCAGCCAGTCCTCGAAAAGCTTGGTCGTCATCCACGCTTTTTTGTTCGACGTGTATTGAACCTGCAAATTCCGGACGCCTTTCAGGCACCTCGGATGTGCCGACTTGCCGATGACGGTGAGCCGTCTTTTGTCGGAGCCGTCCATGTTCACGGCAACGACGACAGTCACCCGGTCTTTGTTTTTCTTGCCCCCATGGCAGGTCTCGTTCTTCATCGCCAGTGACCGCTCTGGCAACAACTTGAAAAACACGCCGGTTTCGTCGACGTTGTATACGTCGCACTCGTCGTACTCCTGGAGCAGAGGACGAAAATTCTCCAGCCACGTTTGACATGTCTCCATGTCGACAGCGGACCCTTCGCCAGACAAAGTGTGGCACGCGATCTCGTGCCTATCTTTGAAACGTTGCAGCCAACCGCTGCTTGCACAGAAATCGTCATGCCCCAGTACGCAGGCCAGGCTGTGGGCCTTCCGTTGAAGAAGTGCTCCCGACACCGGCAAATTTCGCGCCCTCACATCTTTAAACCAAGAAAGCAAAGCCGCTTCCACGTCCGGGTGATGGCAAGGCCTAACTCGTTTACGGTCGGCTTTTATGGCGTCCTCGGTGTTGCCCTCAATCTTCTTTCTAGTGGCCAAAATGGTGGATAACGTACTTGGAGGAACGCCGAATTCCGAAGCAATATCCTTTTTCTTGCGGCCACTGTCCACAGCTCTCAGTATCTGCAGCTTTGTCTGGAGCGAGATCGCTTTCCTCTTCGATGCCATTTCGAGCGCTGCAACAACAAGACTGGCCGCTGTGCTGATGTCAGAACGCCGGCCTCAAAGTTGCCAATGTTGCTGCGCTTGCCTTTCTTTACCGCTGGACAAGTGGCGCCGCCTTTCGGCCCTCTGTCATGTCATGAGCTTTCAGAGTTTTCGCGCTCTGTTCACAGGCGGCGCGACCATCCAAACGCGATTTTTGTGCCAGACGGCAAAACTTTTTCAAACGATAAAAAAAAAAATTCAGCTGTGTATCGGCCTTCGATTTTCATTTTGGTTTTTTTTTTTTTTATGCTACTTTCAAGTTCTGAGCCTCGTGTAAACCAAATATTTCTTCGTTACAGCCGATATCGCGGCGGATCTCGCGTTTTTGGTTTCGTTATAAAAGAATAAATGTCACTGAAATGAAGCATGACCAACCAAAATTAGTAATTAGTTCGCTATAACCGATAATTCGCTATATCAGTGTTCGTTATAACGAGGTTCGACTGTACCAGCAGACCTGTAGTTTCGGATTTCAGCCCAATCTCAAGCTCCGGACTCTTGAGGTTACCAAATGTAGTCACTAACCAAGCATTTTCTCCCACACCACCTACTGCTACTCTGGGAAAGTGGCCACCATAGCGAGGGAGCAGTTGACACGCAGCTTGAATTTTCATTCGTGGAACCAATTTGTGTGCGTATTTGCGTTTTTTTTTTTTCCCCGACACAGGGAGATGCATCCTGGTGGGAGTGGGCACCGGTATGGGATGTGTAGTACCTGCAGCTCACCCGCCAAATTTCCGATAGTCATTGTGAAAACAGGCTGAATTTTACATGGCAATATACGCAGTTGAGCCTAACGTCAATAAGATGCCAACTACCATTGTAAACTTGTGTAAAGGCCGCACTTTAGTTTTTTAGTTCGGCTGTGAATTTGGAATATGCAATCAATACACGGATTAAAAAAAAAAACTTAAACCCATTTTTTTTTGTTCTCAGTTATGTAGTCCAAAACAAGGGATGCGGCACATGTGGAAGAGTGACTGCAGAATTGAGAATTTTTGCCTTCTTTTCTTTATCAAGTTGTGCTCATAATGTGCCATTCTCTCTGTAAACGCAACTGCTGATAAATGGAACATATTTTTCTGGTCCCTTGAGGTTCCATTTAAAGAGGGTCCACTCTACTTTGGAAAATTTGTCAAGCCAAATGTAAGGAAATATTCGTGCTGATGATGCAGCTTTGTGTCTGTGCTCATATTGCAGCAAACAATACCAAAGCCTAACCAAAAAGGGTTTTTCTATGTCTGCTAGTTATTGGAATATGCATATAGGTTATTACCATTTTTTATGTGCCAGTCTTGGTTGCAGAATTTCTCCCCTACTGTGCACATTATTCATTTATAAGCACATGCTCACTCAGATTGACTTCTTGTTTACAATCTTTGTTTTTCCAGGGAAACTCAATGGGACCCTCCAGTGTGGGATGAAAATGACCAGGACATGGACCTGGAAACACCAACTTATGATGAACCCAAGGTTTGTGCCTTTTTTGTGTGTGTTCATCTGGGAAACACCAGACACTGAGTTTAATTGAAGATATTGCAGTGTTACATATGCAGTCGACGACCGATTTTTCAGACTCTCTAGGGACCGCGAAAACGACCGAAAAATCAGGCAGTCCGGAAAATCAAATTTCACTGAAAAAATCACGAGCTTATTACCAATATGCCGGAGGAAGGCGTCAGTTGTATTGCTCGTATTCTAAAGCTCCTCATGACTAAATTTCGCCCCGCGACTTGTGCACGGACGAGGACTGCAACCGCTTTCATGAGCGCGGCCTGGCTGTGTTGCCCGCTACATGTCGCCGATGAACACACGGGTTAAGATAAAGTCTAAATTAAAAAGCAAACACGCG
This sequence comes from Amblyomma americanum, assembly GCA_030143305.2. NCBI lineage: Eukaryota > Metazoa > Arthropoda > Arachnida > Ixodida > Ixodidae > Amblyomma > Amblyomma americanum. The sequence continues at coordinate 89,735 of JARKHS020018114.1, read as the reverse complement.
ACTGCGGGAACTGCGCTGCGCCCGCAGTACGATGGACCTGGAACGAGAACGAGAAGATGGCAAAACAATAAGAACCGAGAAACAGCTGAAGCTAGCGCTCCGTAGGCGTTGGCCTTCGTCATTAGGCCTAGTGACTAGAGCCGTAATCGGCATCGTATCTGGCAATATGCGCTCTGCGGTGGTGTCTTGGCTGTCATCGAAATGCCAGTTGTTTACGGTTTTACGACAGAAAAGTCAGGGTTGCGGTGCGTTTTGCCACGGGTATGCTGACCTCGCTTTGAAATGCACCACCATTTCCTCTTGCGCTCACCGTTTCCGTGGGGCCGTACGCCTCCCACGCGCTTCGCTGCTACCTCTTTCCGTATCCAGGACGAAAAACTCGGCACAGATGAGTCCCGCGAACTCTGACTACAATCAAGAACAGTACGAATTCAAAACCATGCGGGCGCAATGTACCGACTCGCGCAGAATTTCAGCGTCTGAAGTTAAAAGCTTCCTTTAAGCTTGAATTTAGTTTTGTTTGATCAAGTTTTCGATCTCTCCTGCAGTTTGAATTAATGAGGTTCCATTGTACGCATTACCGTATTTACTCAATTTATGAACCCATTCGCATAATGAACCTGCCCCCACTTTTGTCCGTCAGAATTTACTTTTTTTTTTTCAGCCTTTAGCTTTTTGTAGCTGGTTCCTCAGTTTTTGCGCTGGGGAGGAGACTTTGGCAGCGCGCCAAGATGCACCTGGCAGCTGTTGTTTATCTTTTCAGAAGAGCTCCTGCCAGAAGGAAAAGGGAGGGGGGGGGACTTGGCAGGGCGCCAAGGCATAGTCATTCGCATTACGCACTCGTCGGGTTACCGCTAAATTGCGTGATCTGCAAAGTGAACGATGCTTAACAGCACAAACTGGTCTGACCGTGCGCATTTGTTGATGATGGAAGGCCGGAGGTATGATATTAAATATCGACCCTTCGAAAAAAAATCTGTTAAAACCTTTTTTTTTTTCTGCGTAATGAACCCTCCCCCCAAACTGATGTCAACTTTTCTGGAAGAAAAGTGGGTTCAATACGCGGTAAATACGGTATATTGTGGCGAGTGCGAACAAGGTCCGAAAAATCGAGCAGTCAGTTCCGGTGTGTCCGAAATTTCAAGCGCTCTTATACATTGGCTCTATGGGCCATGTCGCGGTGCCGCGAAAAAGTCCAAATAATCAAGCATGACCGAATAATCAGGTGTCCGAATTTTCGGTCGTCGACTGTACGTTCTTTTTGGAGAAGAACCTTCTTTGGATCGGTCATCACTGCAATAGAAAAAAAAATAAAGGTTCTAGTGGGCACCTAGGTGAAATCATGTAGCATTACTTCATTTTCCTGTTGCAGCGTAGTAAAAGGAAGTGTTCTTTGGAGTTACAGTAAACCTTTGTTAACTTGGAAGTCGTGAAAAGGGAGATTTTCAACACGAACAAAGTTCTGAGTTTCGCAGAGTGCCAAAATTTTTAGTGAACTCATTGTGCATTGTGAAATTTAAACCTTCTATTTAGCTGTACTTTGAAACAAAAACCCCTGTACAGAAGATGAGCATTTAGTAAAGTAAAAGGACTCATGGTGAGAACGGCATGGCAGCACAAGAAACATGGCCCACACAGAGAGTCGCATTGACAAAGCGACAACAGCAGTGTCCACCACTCTTCATTGCACTGCTACCCACAGGGGAATGAAAACTAGGAGGAATAAGATTCCCACCTCTTTCTGAGTGTCCCCCGACTCGTTCAACCTATGTTGACGTTTCTCTGGGAAACTGGTTATGTCCTCGTGTAGCATATTTTCAAAGATGGGGGAGGGGGTGGCGGAAGTGGTGCAGTTCAGAATCACACGAAGTACTGAGTGGTACAGAGCAGCAGTGAAGAGGTGCATTGCGGTGCATTAGCAAAGACTTGCCTGTTGGTGCAGAGCATCGTTTGGGACATGATCTGCTGAAGCACACCACCAGCTGATGGCTGCTTTTTCTGAGTTTTCCCTTGCAAAATTTCGAGCTATCTGAATTTTGTTAAAAAAAAAAAACTTTTAAGTTAAGTTGCAACAAATGGGGAGTATATGTATTCAGGTCTAGTGTGTGACATGAAAAACATTTTGACTTACTAATGTAGTAACATATGCATTAGTGGTGGCAATCAGTCTGTTCACACATTATTTAGTTTGTGTGGAAACAAGCAAAATTGTTTCAGGAGCAGGTTGTTTCAGGATCAAGGTGCTCTTTATATAAGGTCAATGAGTAAGAACTCTTACTGACATAATAAGATGCTGCAATCTGAAACAGGCTAGAAGTGGATGCCGGACCTAGGGAGGAAAAGCTGTGGCGCATGTTGTTCGAATTGGGGCGGCTTGCCATAAACCATAAAATCTCATCTCAAGAAAACATTTCATCAAAAATTTTTTTAAATTCTGTCGTATCCTTTTTCATTTGTATTTTCTATTATTTGAGCTATTATTGTGCTAGCAAGCAGTGTCCACCGAACACTGCTGGATGTATGTTGCAGCGAGAGTTAGTAAACCGGCCCGTGTGACAGCTTGCAGTTATTTTATGCCTGCCGGATGGGCAGATTTAGTGCTCGCTGCAGCACTACATTTGCCCACCTGGCAAGCGTAAAATGAGTTTGAGAATGGAAAGCTGCTTTTTAGCAGTAGTCTTCTTATAAGCTGAAAAGATTTCTTTTCCCACGTTTGCAGTTTTTTTTTTATTTTCGAGATGTTCTCAAGGCAGTTTTTTTTTGTTTTTGTTGTTAAGATACCCACATGCATGGGTGAACAGATGCATGCTTACTGCACGTCTGCAGCATCCGGTAGCAGGCTCTCTTTGTTGATTTTTGGTGTTGGACTTGGTTTTTACCCATGGTGTACCCCTTTGTTTTTCTCATTTCTTTTTGTTTACTTGTTTTACTGTGCAGTTTTGTTTTGTTTCTGATGGCTTTTGCTCTTTCCCTTCTGCATGTGCATTGTCCATCAGGTGAACAGCACGGTAGGCAGCAGAAGGTCGAAGAGATCATCGGTCAGTATCTAGCACACACACTACTCTAGTGAACGCTCATGCATGGCATGTTTTGTTTTGTTTTTTTCTTCTTTTTTATGGGAGAACTGGAATCTGTTCTGGTGGCTGGCAGTAGACTCTTCCACAAGCCCACGGTTTGGAGTTGGGTTTAAAAACACATTTATCATTGTTGAATCCCGTTTTGTATTCATCAGGCATTACTTAGAGGAACCTATTATCGGCAGCGCACACTGGGTATGCTTACCTAACAGCCAACAGGTCAGAATGTTGGATACCAACTGGGCTGCCTTTAAAATCACTATTGCCCCTCAGCTAGTAAGTGGGAAGATGATGACCAGGAAAATGCTGTTGTTCATCACGCTGTCTTGCTGTTACTTCTTTCACTTTATTGGCAACATGGAATGTCAAGCATACACTTTAGCGGCCTGGTTTAACATTTGTGCATTGTTAACATGCTTTGGAAGTGGGTACTTGCATGTCTGTACAATTTCTGCTCTTATTATGAGCTTTTTTTTTCCTGTATGTGCACATTACAATAAAACGTGGGCATTGGTTTTGTGCTACCGCCTTGCGGACTTGCCATGAACTAAATTTGACCTTAAATCAGCTACAAATTGTTGATGGTGTAGCAAGCACTGTGTATTACATGTAGTCAGCGTAACTAGAAAAGTCCTTCTTGAAGCTTTTAAGCACTGCAATATAGAGCATGTCCATGGGTGGTTTGTTTTGTTTCAAGTGCAAAACCTTGACTGAGTTAGATGGTGTCTGAATCTGTGTGTTTTCTTCAGAGCAAGAAAAAAGCCGTGACTGTGGCTGCAGACACCTCGGAAGTGGCCAAGAAGATCAAAGAGCTGTTCCGCTCCAAGATTTCTTCACACATAGTGCACTGCCTGAACCCCTTCCGCAAGCCAGACTGCAAGCTGGGGCGAATTCAAAGCACGGAAGACTTCAAGCATCTTGCCCGCAAGGTAAGCTTAGATGGAGATGTTTTTTCGGTGCGCTGCTGACCACAAAATTAAGTGTTTGGGTCAGACAACAGCCACTGCTTATGTTCTGAGCCTCTTTGAAAGAGAGACTTTACAGAACGCACATGGCGTCAAATGCTCGTTTATTCGGACATGGGCAGGCTCGCATCAGTTAGTTCGGATGTGGGGGGGGGGGGTCACGTCGAGGTACGACATGTAGAGCCAGTGGTTATCCAAATAGACCTACCCTAGCCTGAATTGCATGAAAGAGTGGTACCCATGCACCTCGGGCGTGCGCGCTATGGCAGGCGCGACGATGATTGGAAGTCACCCATGGCCGAAATTAAGCTCAGCCACATAGTTTCAATTTCGCTGTTCTTTACTTCACACCATCCTCCGACTGCCATCAGGTGCGTGCATCAGCCAGTCGCGCCGTTGCAGATGTTGCTTGGCAAATCGCAGGTCTTTTTAGGAAAGGGGGGGGGGGGTGGGGGGGGTGCATTGCGGCGTTCTAACGCCTATGCTTATTTCCCTCGCATCCACCTACTTCTGCTGTTGTTCTAGTGAGCTGAAACATACTGTTCACAGTCCTTGTGGTGAAGCATCCTCAAAACATGACAGCACCGTTCGTACTGCATCACTCTGCGAAAAGGGCCGCGGAGGCCTTTACGACTTTGAAGCAGTTCTTCGACATTCTCAACTGCGTGCACAAAGCAAAGCACTTGACGAAGCGTTGAAAAATCATTGTTGTCGCTTGGTTTTCTTCCAAAATATGGTAGACAACCATTGTCCAGGTGTTCATTAGGGACATTCGATAATTCGAACTTTTGGATAATTAGAATATCTTTTTCTGGTCCCTTGAAGGCCAAATTAATGAGATTTTACTGTAAAATAAAATGGCAGGAATAGGAAAATTGTGTTGTCTCTTGCTGAAGTATATTGCAGAGCTTTTACTGCAGGCTATCCTCTGTATTCTGATAATCCAAACCAAGATTGGCAGCCATATAGAATTTCATTGCTGCTCTAATCAGCGGTGGCTCAGTGATTATGGCGCTCAGCTGCTGACCCGAAAAACGCAGGTTCGATCCCGGCCACGGCAGTCGAGTTTCGATGGAGGCAAAATCCTAGAGGCCCGTGTACTGTGCGATGTCAGTGCACATTTTAAAGAACCCCAGGTGGTCGAAATTTCCGGAGCCCTTCACTACGGTGTCTCTCATAGCTTTAGTCGCTTTTGGACGTTAAACCCCAATAAACCAATTGAATTCGTGTCGTTTAACGATGTCAGTTCGGGCCATTTCTCCAGGCAACACTGACTTCGTAACATCACACTCACTATCCACACCTTGACACCCGCTCCCCATTTGCAGAAAGACTTTTCAGGCTTGTATTCAGCCATTTCAGACATCTCACAGATGGCATAAGCGTCCTCCATTGCTATTGCAGCCATTAAGTCAGTTGGCAACGAATAGAGGGGACTCTTGAAGAGTACTGTAATGCAATCACTGACTCAAAATGTTCGAAAAGACAGTGCAGTTGCCCGTTAAAGTACGAGGTCTGTTGAAAAAGTATCCGACCTTTGGCCGAAGAAAAAAAACTGGCATAACTTGAGCGTTGGAAACCTAATCACCCCGAATGTAGTCTCCTTGGGACTCCACACACTTTTCCCAGCGGTGCTGCCATTGTTGGATGCATTCCGAGAAGGCCTCTTTCGGAATGGAGTATAGCTCAGCTGTCGTTGCAGCGATAATGTCCTCTCTTGTCTGAAATCACGCTCCTTTCGTTGGCCTCTTGATTTTGAGAAACAGCCAGAAGTTGCAGGGGGCCATATCATGGGAGTATAAACTACAGGAGTCTGGTTTTTCTCCAAAAAAGTCTGAATCAAGTGCGAGGAATGTGCATGAGCATTGTCGTGATGGATGCGCCAATTTCGTGTTGACCGCAACTCCGGTCTCTTGCGCCACACAGCATCACGTAGGCGACGGAGGACATCCCTGTAGTACTCTTTGGTGCATCTTTTGTACTCTTTGGTGATTGCTTGACCCTGTGGTGCGTACTCGTGGTGTACCACACCGCAAGAGTCAAAGAAAGCAGTCAGCATCACTTTGACGTTGCTGCCCACTTGGCGGGCCTTCTTTGGTCTTGGCGACGTGGACTGCTTCCAGTGTGACGACTGGGATTTGGTTTCAGGGTCGTACCTGTACACCAAAGACTCATCAGTGATTATGGTGTTCATGAAGTCGAGGTCACTGTTTGTGGAATCTAGCATGTCCTGTGAGAGTTCAACACGAAGTTGCTTTTGCTGCACCGTGAGCAGCTTCAGCACGAATTTCGCCGCAACAGTCTTCATGGCCAAATCTTCGGTGATAATGGAATGTGCAGAAAAAGTGCTGATGCCCACCTTTTCTGCAATTTCTTGGATGGTCACACGATGGTCCCGCATCACCACATCGTTCACTTCGGCAATGACCTGGTCATTTCGGCATGTTGATGGCCGACCAGAGCATGGCTCGCTCTCCACCGATGTGCGGCCGTCTTTAAACCGCTTGTACCTCTGCTTAATCTGTGTGCTGCCCATAGCATCGTCACCAGAAGCCATCTGAATATTCCGAATGGTTTCCACTTGGCTGTCGCCCAGTTTCTGGCAAAATTCGATGCAGTAGCGCTGCTCCAGTCGCTCCGCCATTTTCCTTGCAATAAAAAACCGATGAGAGCACTGCGCACTACCTCACTCGAATGCTGCGTCCCAGCGACTGGCGCTATCGGCAGGCGGGAAAAAATTTGCGCATGCGCACAAAGGTTCAAGGTCAGCTGATGCAAGCATGCTTGTTTCGTATCCATCAGGTGTTCAGAAAAAAAATATATATATAATTGGATACTTTTCTAACAGACCTCTATCTGCTGTGACTCTGCTGTTTCCTAGTTCACACTGTTGACACCATGTGAAGGCCCAAATATAGCATCTGTACAGAGGCAAAGATTGTTTTGCATTACTGTACTGAAAGAATTTTAACTGTTGGAATTGAGACATGCTGCTTTGTACTGTGTTGTTTAATCATTTGGAATAGATTGTCATATAAAGATATGCTTCGTGACCCAGCATTGTAAAAGGCATGTTGTTGTAACAACATTGTTTGAATGGTGTGAAAATGCATTATGTTCCACAGTTTTCCTTGGCATGGCGAGTTTAAACTGACCCACTTCTTTTAGTGTGCCATTGCTGACACGTAGCTGGGGAAAGTCATACTGATTTTGGTTGTAAATTTGGGGGGCTGCAACGCATCACAGAGACGGGACTGGATAAGTGCTGGTTCTTCAGTTTATGCTTGCACCCATCTTTCTGTGTTATATTAGCCGATGTCACTGCACTTCACATCTCACCAGCATGCCTTACCAACTTGCCTACATCTGTGCTCTTGCGCATTAACAGGGCTTGCTTCCCACTTCCACAGTAATGGCAAACAGCTGCAGTGATGGTTGTTTTCTCTCTCCAGCTGACACACTTCGTGATGGCCAAAGAGCTGAAACACTGCAAGAATGTAGAGGACCTGGAGTGCAATGAAAATGTGAAGCACAAGGCAAAAGAGTTCATCCAGAAATACATGGCCAAATATGGACCCGTCTACCGGAAGGACAAGGCTGTCTCTCCAAAGGATGAGTAGTGTGATCAAGTAGATGCAGCTGCAGTCCAAGGCTGGCAGCTGCAGTCCAAGACGAACCAAGGCTGGCTGGGCACCGAAAACGCTGCCAGTAGTCATCGGCACAGCATCATCATTGCCAGGCCTAGTATTTTAGGGACCACTAGACTGCCAGGCAGCATCACCACTCTTGGGGAAAAGAGCTTCACGCCAATGAGGTGACGTGCTTGTGCCATTGTCACGAATTGCTCGGTGGACCAGTGGGCAATGCTGCACCGTTCACCAGCTGCGTGCAGGGGTGCACACCCTATAGTTTTGCCTTATCACTGGTGAGGGGGAGTGCACGTTCAGACGACTCTGCAGTGCCACTCTGAGGAAACGTGCTGCATGAGCTACTCCTGTGCTGGCCCGCAGACTTGATAGTGTTCCTTCTGCTGTCTCTCTGTTTGGTTGCCAGAAGGCTTTGGATTGGGCCACAGTAGATGGAGGTTCTTTTACCTGCTAGCATAGCTGGGGAGACAGATTTGCGGTCTGCGTGCATGTGTGACCAGTGCCCGGGGAAATGAAGCTTTACTCTTACGTTCATCAGAGTGGAAAACAGTGTCTCTAAGCCATCCTCCAATGCACTCAAGAGCGGGCCTTTGCTCCCCTTTTTTTGAGAGGTGAAAAATGAGGCCCTTGGTTGGTTCTTGTTCCACACCATTGTTGAACAGCCAGCCCTATGTGTCACTTTTGTCCATAATTTTAGCCTTCTTTTTTCTGTTGCTGCTGCTTGAACCTGCTTAGACTCAAGGCGCACACTTTGGCCCCTTCCCGTTTATTTCTTGAAGCTGGAATGAGTTCGGTGTGTTCATGCAGAGTGCTCACACATTTCATTTTGTTACAAGAGCATTTTGCCTTGTGATTCTTGAGCATATGTAACGACATGCATAATCATGGTTATTCTCTGTCATGGGGGGTAAAAATGATGAGTATTTTGGAAATGGAGTGAAAAGTCATCTTGTAATTAGCTCATTTTACCCTGGAGATTGCTGAGAATGTGTGCTTTTTCTGTATAGCTGGCACTATTTCGGTTTAGGCAGCACCCAGTCTTGCATGCTCCAAGCTCTCCCTTGTTTTTTTTACTGCTGTACATAAACTGTTGTTCACTTGTTTTTTTCTTCTTTCCTTATTTATCGGCAGTGAATGTGGTACACAGTAACTTCATTGACTATGCGTGACACCTCACATCTCATCACTTGCCGTTATTCTTCTCTCTGGCAGTGGTGTACGACTTGTAATTTTGCTGCTCATTGTGGAAATGCCAACATGTGAAAACCCAAACATTTCCATCTTTGTGTTGGAAGAGGACAATGAATTTGTGATGAAGCCTCCAGTTTTGATGGGCATTGTAAATAGTCAGTCGCTTATATACGTATAGATGCACAGGCCTCACACATTTAGATGCTTCCGAATGTTTGTAATAAACATACATTTTCATACCACTAGTGTGAGCTGATATCCTTTACAACTGTGCCTTGGCAGGCATTACGCATGGCTTTGCCAGGTGGCCTGCAAGGTCAGCTTGCCTAGCTTGTATGTCTACAATGCACTTTGGAGTGCAGCCTTGCCCCAATGAAGTTATATGAAAACTTGGACTATATTATTGTCCCTACTGCATACGGCAAGGTTTTCTGCCTGTATAGCATGTAAAATGCTTGCAAACAATAAAACATGATCATTGTATCTTCTAAGGGTGGTCAAGGCCGCTAACTTGGGCCTATTGTGTGCGATATTTAGCTAAATTTGGTGTCTGTGTACAAATATTTGTGCTCTAGCAAAGTGAAAGTCCAAGAAGTCATAGGAGTCTTACAAAGATGAACTGTCATGGCAGTTCATGGACAGGAATTCACAGCAACACTTTTAAAAGTCACAGCAGTAATACTGGCATAGTCATGCCAGTTTTAATGAAAGAATGTAAGCAATTTTTGTCAGCATATTTACAAAGATGGGCTTCATGCAAGGCTGATATATATTCCAAGGCCACCAAAACCATTTACTACACAAAGAGGTTGCTACAAATGGTGATATACCTTCAGATTTTACAACAATAATGCATTACAAAAAAATGGAGCCCCTAGCAGTTTCCCTATAGAGTTCCTTGCTGGTAACACAAGTGGTGAGGATTTTCCAAATAAAATGCAGGTACAGTATGTAGGACTTTGGTTTACTGGAATTGTTTTTCACCTAGATTTCAGTGAGTGTTGAGCATCCCTGGGTTTACAAAATTCATCCCAAGCTTTGCACTATGTTGTGCCCCATGGTCCATTGTTCCTTTCAGTCTTGCTTGCTTAACACTGCTACCATGAATGCAGCTTAGAACCTACAAGAACTAAATAGGGTACTGTCTTTAGGCAAAGCAACAGCGCCAGGCCCAAACTGTATGCACTACACAATGCTTGTGCATCTTTCTAGGGCAGCCATTGAGGCACTCGAAGTGCCTGGAAAAGTACCCGTGGCCTAGAAAAAAGCCATCATGGTTCCATTCCTGAAACCCACAAAACCACCAACCTGTTCCGGTAGTTATAAACCCATAGACCTAACCAGCTGTCTTGCCAAATGCTTTTAAAGTGTCCTAAATATCAGATTGTTTGCCCTCGAAACTCGTGCAGCCCTAGATGTTGACCAGTGCAGTTTTAGAAAATTTTGTTCAACATCTGGTCATTTGGTTCGCCTAGAAAATACGGTCCATAAAGCATTTAGCATTGCCTAGCAGTCTTCGTTGATCTAGAAAAAGCATGCGACAACACCTGGAAGTGTGGAACCTTGCGTGATATTACGCGACGAGATACTAAAGGTATACGTGGCCGGATGCAAGCTGCTTGAATAACTTCCTCTCAGACCGCTCTTTTCAAGTATGACTTGGTCCGACTCTGTCAAGGAGTTTCATTGAGGAAAATGGCGTACCACAAGCGGTGTATCCTAAGCACAACTCTCTCCATAATAAAGATGAACTCGATATCAAAAGTAATCTCACAGTGTATCATGTATTTAGTTTGTTAACTCCAGATGCTTTGCACATCCCCCAACATATCAATGTGCAACAGACAACTACAGATGACAATAAACAAACTATCAACTTGGGCAGGCTGGAATGGGTTCAAGCTTTCCCCACAAATCAGTAACTGTGCTGTTCTCGCTCAAGCGAGGCTTACAGGCCGACCCTACCTTATACCTGAATGAAGTTGTGTTACCAGTAAAACAAGTTCTTGGGCATAATTTTTGACAAAAAGCTGGAATTCCTAGCTCACATAAACAACTTAAGAAGAAGAAAGCATCTCAAACCCTCAATGTACTCAAGGTACTTTCACGAAAATGCTGGGGTTGTGATAGAACTTGCCTTTTGCAGATTTAACGCTCTCTAGTGTGCTCCTGTTTAAATTATAGGCGCCTGGTGTATGGTTCAGTCGAGCCAACATGTTTGAAACGACTGGTCCTAGTTCACAACTTAGGTCTTTGTCTTTCACCCTGTGCATACAGAACATCTCCCACAAATAGTCTTTATGCAGAAACAAATGAACTCCCCCTAGCAGACAGAAGGACAATGCTCGAAGCACATACATACTGAAAATAAGGTTCCTGCCAAACATATCATATGTTATCCGATAGCTACAAGGTGCACCTCCAGAACACTTTTCAACAGTAAAACCCAATCAACCAGGTCGCTGCTTCTCCGTTTCGAGGATAGCTGCCAAAACTTAGAAATACTGGATGCCCTTCCTGATGTTGCCTCAAGGCACGACTTGCTGCCACCATGGTACAGCTTTCCCACTGTATGACTTCACATTGCCACAATTTTGTAAAAAAAACAAACACCACAGGAACGCACATTACAGGAATACCTGGCACTAAGGAGAAATATGTGAACTACACGTAATTTTACATTGACAGCTCAGAAACAGCAGATTATGTCGGCAGCACTGTAGTACAAAGAAACTAGCAAAAAATAGTAAGGCTGCCAAACTGTGCATTCATTTTTAATGCCAAAGTTATGCTGTCTTTGTAGCTGCAAGCAGAATAATTAATGACAGTACTAAAAACAGCGTAATCTACACAGATTCACTTAGCCTGCTCACGGCGCTAGATTCCAGGAATGCAGTTGAACCCTTAGTAGGAAAAAAAATACACAACATAGATAAAGTCGCAACGCAGGAATATGTAATAAAATTGTGCTGGGTGCTGAGCCAAATGAAACAGCCGACCTATGTGTTGTAAAAGCTCGCAGCCGTGAATCAAAGTGAACACACTGTGTAAAGACTGCATGAAATTAATACACAATAAATTGAAGGCTAATTGGCAGACAACTTCGTATAACAAAATAAATAACAAGCTGCATTTTGTGAAGTCAGTCCTGAGGGAATGGAAGACTTGTATGCACCAGGAACGTTTTATAGAAGTAATTTTGCGTAGCCTCTGCACTGGACACACACACACCTTACAAACAGCTTCCTACTGACAAAACAAGAGAAACCTGTTTGTGAAAAATGTGGAGGTGAACTAACAGTAAATCATATTTTATTCTCATGCACGAAACTCGAAAAACTAAGGAAAACTACTTTACTCAGTTTTATAATGAACACATTCCTTTACACCCAATGCTGCTCTTGGATAAAGACATAATTGCTGACGTGTCGTGTTTTTAGCTTTTTAAGAGAAGCACGTTTTCTTGAGAATCAATTTCTGACTCACTGCTTCGCTTGGTTTTATGATACACCTCAGCCACTTTCACTTTCCCGAGAAAAAGGCTGTCTTTTTTGATTTGTTGGGAGCCTCGAGATCCTCACCCAACCAAGGATGATTGCTGAGGTTACCCGACCTGCTTTAAAGCTTTTACTATTAGCCATTTTTTAAATTTCTTTCTCTTGTCATTACTAGATAGTGCGAACTAACTTTTTAGGCCCTCTACATCACTGATGTTGTTCATATTTTGTAAAATTCTGCAGAACTGAGAAAACAATTTTTCTATACCTTGAGCTTGGCGCATAATAGCCTTAGATGCTTATGCACCATTATACCAAACATTACACAACGCAGCTTAGAACCAAATAGATTTTTGTTTGGTATTTAAATTTGAAGGTGAAAGTACTATACAGAAGGAGGGCTGACAAAAGATAACTGGTACATACTGTGTCAGTGAACTAAGTAAATTATATGCATATGCAACAGTATTGTCAGCGCATTAAGTACACATACTATACGATTCAAAGGAAACGTGAACGAGATGATTGAAATGGAAACATCAGAACAAAAATATTTTAGCCAGAGACTGAAAACTAGTGCAGTTGATTTTCACTTCAAAGGTGTGGAGACCCACTCTTTCGTGGTTTTTAACGGAACTAGCTTGCATTTCCTCTCCAGCAGTTAATGTTTTTCTGCTTGCATTTCACATGATGGGACAAGGATGAAAGCTGGCAGATATATTACATAATGCAGCAATAACAACAAAAGAAAAAATACAACCGAGATGGTAGCTATCATTTTTGGAGGAGATTTGACAACATATATCTGCAACTTATATACTTATATGAGGTGAAATGAGGCAGCCATGTTTTGATTGAAGCATAACACAAAAGGCGCCCTTGTGCATGGTCTAAATTAATCCGGAGCCCTGCACTGAGGCATCCCTCATAGCCCGTGTGTTAGTTCAGGTCATTATTCATTTGAAGCCTTTCAAAATAAATCCCTCCAAAGTTTGCATGAAATCAAGAAGAATGTTGCCAGTGTAAGCATGCTGCTGCCTGTCAATATGTTGATATTGGCAAGTTTTGGAGCTTTCTTTATAACAACCATAAATGAGCTAGAGAGCAAGCTGCCAGTACAAAAAGTACTGCAGAAAGTAATTCACAGCTAGAAATAATGTGAGAGAGATAAAAGGAACATCTTTTAATGGGATTAGGAATGATATAAGTTCCACAATGAGGCTTTTGGAAAGTGTGCATGGTGCAAAATATCCTTGGGTCCTGCTTTTTCACTAAGGAAATGTACTTCCTCAGGAGAACACTAAGGGCTTTTTGTACAAAGATGGCACTTAGAACCTCTGAAGGCGAAGCTCGAACTCGAATAGATGTCTCCAAAGGATTGGATCGAAGTGGTAAAAGCGCTGTAAGAGCTGCGACACCCACAACAATCACTTGAACTCTTCAGTGTTTCTGCTCCCTAGCACTCCAACCAACCTGTGTGTTCTCTGGATGTACATATTGTAAGGGAAGACTTCACAGGAGACGTTTATTCTCACCCGCTGGCAGAGACGTGCTCCCAGCGAACAGCGCCAAGCAATGACGATGGGAATTTACAGATGAAAGAGAATGAAGTCGCAGCCAGAGAGATAATGATCTTATGCTATTAGTGTTTCTTGTGTGGGTGTATATGTGTTACTTGGCCTTCATTCCATAAAAGCATATAATTTCAGTTTCAATTCCCTTGCAAAAATGTCAACTGGTAGCAGGCAGAGTGTCTCGCTGCAGTCATCGCAAATCAGTTTTCCTTTTGAACATCAATAATATGTAAGGTAAGTAGGAGAAATATTTCTTACATTGTGTCTTTTGCATAATTCAATTGCCAAATACATTTTGTGAAGATTTGCTAGATGCAGCAACTGCATAGGGCCTGAGTGGGTTAGTTGGTCAGGTGGCTAAAAACGCAATTGGAACTAATCAGAAAATCCAATCGAAATATGCAATTAGTTCCAGTTGAAATTCACGACGTTTTTTACTGGGGTTCCCTGGACATTGTCGATGTGTGCCAAATGGTGGAATAATTTCCATGCCCGTCTGCCTTGTGTGGGCTCGGCGCACAATGTCCAACCTCTCCGAAGCCAGTCATGCTTCTCGTCCACTAGATATGACACGCCTAGGCTGCCTATGTTGAAGCTTTCAGCAGGAAACACAACCTATCTACAAAAGAATCTCTCAGGTGCTGTGGATGTAGCCTTCCCGGCGGCCTAATTCGCCGTGGGGAGGTCGCACTGCGAATAATTCGAATGGGTGCTGTGCCAACTCCTGCAGTCACAGACGCCTCCGCTGACCTGTCCCTTCTGCCCGCTTCCACCACGAGGCAATGCTGGATCAATGCTAGGGAACATGCCCCGGACTTCGGACAGCATACGACCAACATCTATGCAGCGGGCCTGCCACCCACGCTACGCAGCAGACACATGCTTGTGGGCACATGGGCAGGCCTCAGCATCGAGACCTGTTAGCATTCGTTACCGAAGCCAGCCTGCACCTTTTCCTTTATGACAAAGGGTTAATTTGTGCAAGAAAACAATGGGCCACATTGCTTGTGCAGCACGAACTGGAAATGTTGGAGATGAAATACAAAAATGCCCCTACGAAGCTTGATGTTGGTGCACTTTTAAAGAACCCCATGTGATCGAGATTAATCCAGAGCCCATCACTTCGCACCTCTCTGCCTGCTTTCACTTCCTTCCCACGCGGTGTGGTTCGGATGCTCATTGAGTCTGCAAAAGGTTATTGTCTTAGCATTTAAATCTATACCTCATAGACTGCAAGGGTATGAAACTGCATGAAGTCGTCACGTGTGCACCACACTGTATGCGAGACTTTACCAGTCTTTTTCTCGTGGTTAAAATTACCATCACATCATTTTTGTGCTGCACTCCATGCATATTGAAAATCTTCTAGTGCTCCATATACCCATAGCATTTTCTCCTATTTCCAATTTACTCAGCAGCGTACTACATAAGCTTCACTTGCGCAGCCTACCCCCGTTGATGCTCAACGACAAGATATTGCCAGGTAGTGGCTACAGCAGTCCAGCAGTTGGGAAGACAGTGAAAGGCTTCCAAACAAACTTCTTGCTGGGCCGACTCGTGACCACAGGGAACTGAAGAACTCGGCGGCAGCGATAGCAAAAAATATGCTTGGCAGTTGTCAGAACTTGTATGTGGCATCCAACCTTTTTTACTGCAGTGCAAAATCTGAAATCCTTGATCTCGGGCACAGAAAAAACTGAAGCCCATGCAGCTCACAGACAGCAGGTAACAGAGGCAATGTGCGTGCAGACTTCAACAACTGCACAATAAACTAACACCTCATTTGGCAGACCGAAAAAAAGAACCATCCCAAACATGATTCCGTATAGCTCCTTTGTGATGCCACAGAAAAACCTATTCCCAGAACCAATATACAAGGTATTCAGCACCTGCAGTACTCCATCATAAGGACAAGCCAGGAAACTGTCAACCAAGCAGCTTAGTTCAGTCTTTTAAAGTGCCGTTTACCATAATTGGTTTGGAGGGAAAGGAAATGGCGCAGTATCCGTCTCCTATATCATTGGACACCTGAACCGCGCCGTAAGGGAAGGGATAAAGGAGGGAGTGAAAGAAGAGGTGCTGTAGTGGAGGGCTCTGGAAATTTAGACCACCTGGGGATCTTTAACGTGCACTGACATCGCACAGCACACGGGCGCCTTAGCGTTTTGCCTCCATAAAAGCATAGCCGCCGCGGTCGGGTTCGAACCCGGAAGGGGTGTACTTGCAAGATTCTGAATATATTGCACTCCTCTTGAGAATAAAAAGGTGCATACTAACTCCTATAAGCAAAGCAGATAGCCACCTTATAGTGAACATTGATACAGACACTTCAAATTTTGGCTTAGTGGCTACGGCAATTGGCTACTGAGCCCAAGGATGTGGGACCGATCACATTTCGATGGAGGCTAACTGCAGAAGCGCCTGTTCGCTGTGCGATGTAAGTGCACACCAAAAACCTGCACCAAAGCGTAACCAGCTTTATAACCATTTCCCAAACATTCTTCTGAGCATTCTTTTGCAACATGTTTTTTTCTGGTTCCTGTTTTATGCATCTGAAACCTGTAAATGCATGATATAAGGAACACTGTCAATTACATATAAAACCTTCCTCATGCCTAGCACAAGACCCAAAATAAAAAGAATGAAGTCAATGAGTGAAGCTCGCGCTTTTATTCACACATTATTTGACGGCAACACGAGGCGCATTGGGTCCACGGGCCAGATCCTGCAAGGAGAAAAAATTAGGCTCAAGTAAGTGACATTGTCAACACCGCTATGCCTCAGAGCCTACAATCTTTTGTTATATATCTTTGTCTGAACAAATCTGAACAGTTAAGCACGTGTATGATGTAGCGATTTTTTAAAAGCACCTACTTATCATGCTAACAAATTTGTAGACTTGGCAGTTTATGCTACAAATCACTGTAGAGAAAGAATAGCCTGTTGTGCCTCTGGCAGTGCAGGCTGGGCAACTTACTTTTTAGTTATTTTTTCTGCCTATTCTACTCTTTCTAGAGAAAGAACGTGAAGAGGCACATGCAGCTGGTTTAAATATCAGCCACACATGCCACCTACTCTTATGAAACTTTCAAGATCCTATCTCTGTCCAAAGTGGCAATCATGTGTCTGAGTGCCAAAGGGGAAATTTCTTTCACTAGCACTTCAGAGGGCTTGAAATCTATCTACACTGACGGTTATGCATGCCTGCACTGTTTGTGGACACTTTTTGGAAGGAAGCTTTTGCTATTACGAAGTGTGAAAATGGGCTAAGGAAACATTCACCTTGCCAACACAGAATTACAAAATAATAACCCAGATAGGCATCAAATGATCCTATCTGGGACAGCATCACAGAATAGGTGGCTCATGGCTGACCTCATAGGCATCAGATGAACCATGCCTAGCTCCCATGATGGAGGCCAGAGCAAGTGGCACCAAGTGCATTACAGAAACGAGGACATTTACACTGAGCTCCTAGTTCACCAACGTGATGCTGAGTCGATGCTAGCTTGCATATGCAAGTGACCTACACGAAATGTCAAAACTAGATCGTCTACACACCCAGCACAGCGGTCAAGTCACGCGTGCATCCATCATATGGCCATGCCTACTCATTCAGCGAATGTGCCTGTTTCCTGAAGAAGCAAACAGTTTTTGCTCAATATGCTGCACCAGCATCCACAAAACAGCGGCTCAGCAACTCATTTGCTCTCTAACCTTTCTAACCTGGGACGTAATAACAAGTACTTGCACAGAACACATCTGACCAAAATATTTCGGAGTACATTTGGGAGTTCAAACTTTTTTCACGCGTTCTCCAGAGGAAATATGAATGCTTCCCGGGGTTAAATACGTGAGCGCATCAGCGGCATTTGCTAGAATATGACCGCAGTATCTACCACATTTTGTTAGGTAAGGCGCGAGAGGAGCTTGATCGCCGAGGTACGCTCCTTACTGGTATGGCCATGAATGTACCAACAAGCGCCAGTGCCCTGACATGAGGTGTGCAACATACTGCCTTGGCATGGCTGCACTGTCGGCAAGAGTTGCAGCTGTATGCCACGCAACGTGCAAGAGCTAGTGGATCAATGCAGAGACGGCGGTGCAAAATGGGAGCTTCAGCCTCGTTCGCAAAAGCCGTGTCTACACAATGAAGCCAACAGGCAAATCCACACAGCAAGAAGCACAAGACGACGACCGCACACAAGACAAGAAGCACTCCAAAGAGCAGACGAGAGATTTAACTAACCGCCGTGGCCCTGGGGAACCTCGGGGGCGGTGCACGGTCCTTGCGCGCCTCTTTGGACCTGTTGCGGACGATCTTGGAGTGGATGGCGCAGGACACGCAGTAGTGCAGCTTGGCGTACAGCTTGGGCAGCGGGTACGACTCGTACACACTGGCCACCGTGATGTCACGCACGGCGGCCGCCTCCACGATGTTGCGGATCACGAACTTCTTGATCGCCTTGTCTTTGGGCACGCACCGGGCACAGTTGGTGCACCGGACGGGCTTCACGTGCCCGCGGCCGTGCTTGGAGCGACCGTTGTTGCGCCTCTTGGACGTCTGCATCGCACCGGCAGGAGTTAACGCCGTGACAGTATAAAACACATCAACTGTATGACATCTCACTCTGACTCTCTCTGGGTTTAATACCTATAATTTATTCTTGTGAACAACTATAACCGCTTTGACAAAACTAATGTCACGGCCTTTCGCTTAATCAATGTGACAAGGAAGGATCTAGACAACTGCTAGCATAAAAGAGAACAAATTTTTCCAAAAGTATTCGTTGTCTTTCTTTGATGACATGCATGCGCAGCTAAGTGAGAACCTATAAGTCCACGTGATTTCACTACGTTCCTTAAAAATAAGAGGTGCCGGTGCCAACCCAGCAACACATGGCATCGTCTAAGCCTAACAGAAAAATTGGTTCCTGCCTAATCATCTAGCGCCTCTGCAACAGTCTCTGCCTCTGCTACTTGCGCATGCATCCACACAATTATTTCATAAGTAACTGCCTATATTAGACGGCAAACACTACGTAAAATTAATCCGGCGCAACGAGCAATGCAGCGTGCTTACCATCTTCGACGAGCAATGGAGCCGAAAAGACCAAATGGTACTCCTCCGACAAGTAGTGCGCTCTGCGTTACACCACAGAATTGAAGTAACAATTTTGATTACAACAAAAGAAAAAAACTGTTAATAATTGTATTCACGGTGCTCAAAAATTAAAAATAACAACCGATTGCAACGTAAATAAAAAGAAACCTCTGCAAACCGACGCGGATGAACACAAATAAAGTTGCGCAGTGGCTCTTACAACTTTGGCACCCCTGCTGGTGACTGTTTTGATCAGCTTATCTCATAAATCTTAAATTAAAAAAAAGCGATTAGATACTATAATTTTAAATTATTACACTTGTTTATAAAACTTTTTATGTGCATATTTTGTGCGGACTTACAGCTGGGTATTGTCGGGGGTGCCTGGCGTTGGCGCGAATTTTTGACGGTGACTGGTGTCTGATGCTTTGCGTTGTGCGTGGCAGGCTGTGTGTATCAAACTTGAGCTTAGATGGCTAGATCAGGTTTTCTTCAGACAGCTATTCTTCATAACGTTCTCTGCAGGTCTGAGGGTGAAAATTCAGCTACTGCTAGCAAGCTAGTTTCTTCTTTGTTTTGTCTTTTTTAGGCTTGCGGCTACTACTATGTAAAGCTGCTGACGTGTTGGTCAGAACTTTGGTCAGAGCTGCATACTGCAAATATATCTGTTAACCTCTTGTTTCATTTTAAGAGTACCGACCCCTAGTTAGCCTGTATCACGCTTCTTTATAAATTCAAACTCGCTAACTTTCTAGACCAGTTTTAGTTGTACAACCTTTGTCATAAATATACAGTCTCAGGGGCTTGCTTCTAAGCCCCTCCGGCAGTCCTAAGTATGTGAGGCTTGCGGATCCTAGTTCCTCTCACCTTCAAGATATTAGCGTGTCTATAATTAGGACGAAAAAAGCTAGAGCCACGCTGCAGGGCTATATATTTTTGCCAAATGCTGTGCTTGGCAGTAGCAAACTTTCGATTTCAAACTTTTTGAAATGTACTTTTGACCAGGTATTTCTGCCATCTTTCGTTTGAATTGCGTTTGTAGTTGGTTGTATTTCGGCTCAGGTTCATTTTCTGGGATATCATGCAATGTATTTTTACTATAAAATTATATTGTCAATAAGCGTTTCCTATCCGCTACACAAGATTAAGACAAAGGTGCGTCTTTGTTTTGGAAGGCATTTCTGCATTTCTTGGTTCTTAAAAAATTCAGACAGCGCACAAAATGTCACGTGCTTTCCTGTTAGTTTCTGCTTAGTTTTCATTCTTCGTGCATCAATTGCTGGCACAGAGGATGGTGGTCTGCACCATTTCAAAGAACGTGCCCATTCATAGGATCACTTTGCTCTTTTGTGTTAAATAGGGCCTAGGATATTGATGCTTCCTTCAAGTTTTACATCATTGCAAAAAGATTTTGAGCTTCTTTCTTTTTTTTGCATAGACCTTCACGTTTTGCCAGCCTCATTACAGTTGATTAGAAGCAAAAAAGCCACATCAGTAAAACAGCCATATTTTAGCCTAGCTAGTACTACAACAGCATTCCTTGTTGCCTAAACTGTAGAATATCGCGAGTTTATTTTCAGCAGAAATTTTTTGTTTACAGAAGATATTTGAATGCTTGGGAAAGCCAGAACGAGATAGTGTTTTGGACACTGAGTAGTGTGCTACTCTGTATCTTCACCGACAAAATTAAACAGCTGTAGCCAGTCTGCCGCAGATTTCTTTCTAACTGCTCTGTTCAGAACTCTAGCGGAGACAAAAGTAGTCTTTTAAAAAGTGTTGCTGCCGAAGCAATCACTTTACAAGTCCAGTGTTCCTACTGGGATTTTTGTCTTGCCTCTACCCAAGCAGTTAACCTTGGGGCTTGTCTTTATCGAGATCTCCACTGATTCCTCAGATGTGACCATTTCCAAAACTAAGCATTTTTGGAACTCAAGCACTGCTCCTGCATATTTGTAGTGTTAGTCATGTTTAGACCACAATAAGTCTCAACATAGACTAGTGGGTTTTGATCTTGACTTTGGTGTGCAGTGCAATGCATAATTTTTGTGTTGGCTAAGATAAGTACAGAAAGAGGCATACAAATGTGTGCATGATATGCTACATATGTATGTTTTATCCATCTTTTTTCTTGTGTGTGTCTTGTTTGAGGCAAAGTCATGCTAATAGAGCTTCACCTGCTAAACAAATGTGGGTCAGACAAGAAAAAAAGGCATGAATTCATCGAAGAAATTGTGACCTAGTCAGATGCCTTGTCATAGTCAACTAGGAGTGAATTCACTCTAGTGTTAACACATTGTGGGCTGAAAAAGGTCCGTTCCGTGTTTCAAAGCCAAGTGGAGGTCGGTGGATATCAAGAGTTTAAGATATTGCAACATGACAATCAGTTGAGATTGTGCTATTATAATGCTGAAAGTACTGTTTTCCATCTGAGTGGTGAAAGTGTTGGCAGTTTTAATCTGATCTCAATACAAAAAAAAAATTTGATTGGCATTTAGTTCTCAAAGTTCGGATTCGGTTGACCCACTAAGAAATGTTGGGGTCACTCTACTGCATTCATGTGGTTACAGGGCATTTCTGGTGTGATGGAGCTCCGCATTTTTTTTACTGCTTGGTGGTTTATGGCTGTTTTCATGCTTTACTTTAGTGTCACAATGTGTTATATTTCATACAGGGTGGTTGTATTATATATATATTTAATGGGTTCAAAACGCTGAAGAGCACTTTAGTGGTCCCTTTTTTTTTTATGCTATGGTTCCTGTTTCACATATCAGAGTGCCCCGAGTGTGTGCATCGCGCACGGTAGAAAATAGGAGGGACCCACCATGGTGGCTCAATGGCTACAGCATTCAGCTGCTGATCCCTAAGTTGCGGGATAGAATCCCACTCGCAACACCCACTTTCTGATGGAGGCGAAACTCAAAAACGCCCATGTGATATGTGATGTCAGCATGCGTTAAAGAGCCCCAGGTAATCTAAATTAATCTAGGCCTCTACACTGTGACGTCCCTCGTAGCCCACGTGTAGCTTCAAGGTGTTAAACCCCGCATGCCATAATAGAAAAAGGAGGGAAGATGGGTTTCACTGAATGTAAGATTGAATAAGGAAATAGAGAAAAACTTCAGTCCATTGATCAGTGTTTCAAAAAGTTCGACTTGAGGAGTTCTCTAAACGTTGGTCAGCAGATTCAGGCTTCGACAAGTCATCTGGTCAGAAAGTTGGTCGACGTACCGATGCTTCCCTTTCTCCCCTTGTGCAGTTGTGAGCTTTCCAAGTGTGCAACACATATCTTGCTATTAAGGAAAAAGATCTGGTTGCATTCAGAATTGTTTGCCCATAGGCACGTTCTCACAAACCTCTGTAATGAAATGACATGAAATGGACCCTGAAGTGACTTCGATGGGCATATTCTAGCGTAACAGACCTGTAGAAGTAATCTTTTTGGGCATTCGAGTCAAATTTTAAAGCTCTGCTTGGACCTTATAATTTAAAAACAATTTTTTAAAATCGCTCCTCTCAGTAGCTCGCAACTGATTAGGGCGACACACCTCACTGCGCGTCCCCTACCCCGGTGACGTCAGTGGGCAGAATCGCCAGCCTTCAAGCTCGCTGAGCATCTCCCTGCAATCCTCACAAATCAGATTTTCTTTTTAACGTGACAACGTTAAGGAGCTCGTGTCGCAGAAAAGCTGGTGTCGGCATTGTAACATGAGAACCTCCAAATAAACAAAATCTTGTGGAGATGCGGAGAATCGAACCCAGGTCTTTCAAATTGCAAGGCAACCACACGCTATGAAGGCATGTTGGTTCGAACTGAATAAAAGTGGACCTAGTGAATGCGTAGTGGAGTGTCTTTGTGTACTGATGCGTATATGAGTAATACCCTGGCAGCACTGCAACACGCTGTCACGTTCCACTCTTAAAGACGAAGCTTAAGCGTCCTCCAATTTTTCACCTTAATAATCCATGTTGTCAAAAATATTTGCCACATTGTGTACCGGGCACTTATGGCAGCCCATAAGCTCTAATTCTGTGTAAGGTAAGGAGAAGCCTTGTCCTCACCATTTGGGACATTTTGGTCTGTAGGAGTGCCATAAGAGCTCTACAATACAACTGAAAGGCAAACTTCTTTGCTCGGTTACTTTTGGCAAAGCGGGGTATATTTTGTGGATATTTGCTGGATGCATACTAAATAGGTTTGGTTTGCGGGGGTTTAACATCCCAAAGCGACTCACGCTATGAGAGACGCCGTAGCGAAGGGCTCCGGAAATTTCGACCACCTGGGGTTCTTTAACCTGCACTGACATTGCACAGTACACGGTCCTCTAGAATTTCGCCTCCATCGAAATTCGACCGCCGAGGCGGGGTCGAAACCATGCAGCAAGCAAGGTGACTGTTCCAATAAAGGTCACTGTCATATGGTACAAGTCAAATGCTTCTTCATAGATGAATACTGCAGTCACCTACAAGAGTAAGACAAAAAATCTGATCAAAGCAGAATGAAAGGATTTAACCTCTTGAAACGAATAGGGAAGCAGATTAATTGTGTCTTAGATATATTTATATTAATTTGATCATTTTGAAACTGGTTCATAGTTTTTGTGGCATCAGGCTCTAAGGGAGGAATTGCATCAGAGTATTTATTAACAGATGTTGAAATCACGGTATCTTTCACATATTGTAAAATAAAAGCAGGTATCATGCTGTGGAGGCCATTTGCATAAATACTGAATAATAGCGG
The DNA here is from genome assembly GCA_030143305.2 of Amblyomma americanum. Lineage (NCBI taxonomy): Eukaryota > Metazoa > Arthropoda > Arachnida > Ixodida > Ixodidae > Amblyomma > Amblyomma americanum. The sequence goes on along the minus strand of JARKHS020018114.1, from coordinate 65,942 downwards.
ACTTAGTATAGAACCCTGCAGGACTCCGGTAGCATTAATCGTCAAGAAAGCACTACGAAGTTGCCCTACTGTAACAAGCTGGCACCTATTTTGGTGCAGATTTGCTAATAAAGACCAGAAAGCACCCTAAAATCCTAACAAGAAATGCTTATTTAACAGTATACTATGATGCACACTATCGAAAGCCTTGCTACAATCAAGAAGGAGCTCACAAGCATATTTATTCGAATAAAAATCAAATGCGACTGATCAGAGAAATCTTTCAGAGGGGTTTGAGTGCTGTCCCGTGCCGGAAACCATACTGGCTGGAAAATAAACTGGAAAATAAATACTGGAAAATAAAAAATTCTCTGGTTATCCAAAAAGCTTCATGCTTAACAATAAACGTTTTTACTGTATTCGAGCTATAGAATGCAGAATTGAAAAAGATAACAATTTTCAATCTTAGCGCACCACTTTTGTGAAGTGGTGTAACTATTGCTGTTTTAATCTCTACAGGAGCATTGCCACTAGAAATTATGCGATTGAAATTCCTGCAAAACACCTTGAGCGTATTAAATTGTTCTGCCCAAGTCATTAAATGGGATACCATAAATTTTAGGAGATTTGTTGCATTTAAAACTGAAAATAATAGACCTGAGCTCCTTCTGAGAAATTGAAGGCAGATATGCTAATTCACTAATGCTGTGTCGCAAAGTGCACAAAGTGTGTCGCCTGTTGTAAGTTTGCATTGCTAATTATGCAAGGGAAGTAGTTGTTAGTGCACAAACTGTGTCACCTGTTGTAAGTTTGTATTGCTAATTATGCAAGGGAAGTAGTTGTTAAATCTTTCAGCAGTATTCTGACTGTCTGGTGCTGGATAAATCTCAAGGAAAATAATTGTCTATATTGGCTCGGTACTAGTGCCTCTCAGGCTGGTAATTAACGACTGTGTTTTTTAATACTGCAACTAGTGGCTTCAAATTTATCTCGAAAATGTATCCGTTTCAGGCACATATACATGGGGAGCCCTAGGGGGCCTGGACCCGTTCGAAATCAGGCTAATCCCCCCCCCCACCTCCCCAATAGCTTTGATACAATAACTGACCTTGCGCCCTTTCCGAAAAATTTGTGGCTACATGCCTGATGTGTTTTACAGAGTGGATCATATCATTTCTCAACTGCTTAAATTTCGATTGTAGGTCTGAACAGCTCAGGGCTCACTTTGATTCCAAATTAAGTCTCTTTTTTTCTAACCTTTACAATTATGTCTCAAGACATCTACTTTATTCAGGATGAAATGCTTGGGAAACGGGTCTTTCACCCACCTTGAGTAAACGACCTTGCGCCATGGTGCTCTTTGGCCGTAGATGTCCTTGCTCCATAAAAATTCATCATCATCATAAAGACGTCTACTTACTAAGTTATGTTTCATATGTATTATTGAGGTAGCGCTTGCTTTTAAGCTTTTGAACACTTCTATCAGCTTATCATTTAATCAGCAGGCAACATTATTGCTAAAAAAAGATTCCAAATAACAGTGCGCCACCAGCCTTTCAAGTATATTTTTCCAATCAAGCTCTGAAATTATTTTTTTAGACTTTATTGCTGCCGTCGCAATATGTGGACAACTTATTGAGCCACGAACAAAGTAACGGTCAGCAAGTTGAGCTTCTACAATAGCAGATTTTATGGTTAAATCCTGAGCGTGAATGATAATGTGATCAATACAAGATGCGACAAGCTCTTCAGCTATGACTAAAAATTTCTCACGAGTCACTTGTTGAATGTCCTATTCCAAGCCTCATTTTGAACACTTTCAAGGTAATCTGCGACCAGATGTGCTGTGGGACACCAAAGTTCAATATATGAATGTCGCTTATGATATAGCTCTCCAAGCAATAAGGATGACAGTGCAAAATAAGTTTGGATAACAAATGCCATGCCTTGTAACTGTGAGGTTCGTACACTGATAACAAGCACCAAAAATGTAGTTGTATTCAAGCACAATGAGACAACTTCAGCTTGGGAAATGGCAAAACTTCACTCTAGAGGTGCCTATCTATTACTGATAAAAATTGTGGTCCCTCCTACCTTTCTCATTGGGTGTGTACGAGAAAGCTAGCTTGGTACCCGACAGTGAGTACTGTGGAATTTATTCAGAAGAAATATGAATTTCTGGAAGTGCAAAAGCATCGAACCTTAGGAAAGATGATGAGGTGACGGCATATAAAACTGATTCCAATGTTTTGGAAGGCTACGAATATTAATATGAGCAACCGTGAAACTACAGTTGGAGGCATCAGAGAAAAATTCTCAGATTCTCTAAAATAATATACCTTTTGGAAAAATCGCTGGAAAAGTTTTTGATTTTGAAAGCAAATCAAGTAATGCATCATAAAATTAAAATTATTAATTACTGCACCTGGCTTCTGTGCATAATATTCTTCTAATCTAACATAACTGGGTCTCATTTATTGATTGTATTTTTCATGCATACTCCCATGCACCTTGTCTGTCAATGTTAGTTTATTTTTAATATATCCTGTTCACGTTGCACTTGCATGTTTGAGGTACTGTTTATGACTGCTATTGATACAGTGTTCTTGGCCAGGGCTTCTTTTTGTATACGTGCTAATATTATGTATTCAAACATTATGAATATTGAATTGAAATTAAAGAAAAGAAGCGGTTAGAGGTCCATTAGCCAGAGGTCCATTTTCTTGGTGAGCTGGAATATAGTAGTGTGGCTGCATTTTTGTTCGTAGCATTAAATGCTTGTGGGGACTGAAGAGGTGCTTTTCTTTTCGCCGTTGCCATGAACATCTTCGTAAGCGGCACCTGCGCATTAACTGTGCCAAACCGTCAAACCGTGGCAGCCAATCATGGTTTTGCAGACGACTAAGCAGCAATGCATGGTCAGAGAGCTGTAACGAAGAGAGTCTGAGGCCCATATACTTTGGAAAACCTGCAGATGGAGTACCTACTTTCTATGTTTTGACAACTGCCATTGCGTTTTTTCTTTTAAAGTGCATCCTGCATCGTATGTTTGCTATGTACCAGTGCAACGCGATTGTTACAGTTTTTGTACTCCCTCTACTCGCCATCCTACCTTGAAGATAATTTTGCAGTTCGCAGAAAAAGAAAAGATGATATGTACAAAGCGACACTGTGTTTTTTAAGAGAGAAAGAGAGGACAAGTTTATGCGAGTGACAACTTTTAAAATTATTGTAAATATTTTCGTTGTTTTGGCGCTGCTGAACACCCCACATCAACGTTAGCCACATTCAAATTTGGTGTACAACTTGGTAAAATTAGAATCTAAACTTGTTTATTTTTATTCTGCTGTACAAATCGTCTGGTACAAAATAATATTATTTATTAATTGCAGTTGTAGTGCTAAACTTGCTCAAAATATAAGCCAGCATATGCACGAATGAGGGTTTGATATAGTCTGCGCTGCGGACCTACTCTCTTCAAGCACCGCCCGTCGCGCCGCCTCTCGACGAGGAGGAAACGCACGGAGAGAAGTTGGCGTCCGTACGCGGCGCGCGGATGGGAGAAGTGGCTTGTGAGCGTGAGCGGCGGCGATTTTCAACGGTGATTCGTGCCTGTCAAAAGTGAGCATGTTTCTCCCGTGACAGTGTGTGGATCAATAGTGCCCAGGATCCACCGAATCGCTGCGATGGATTTACTCTTGCGGACTCTCGTAGTCGTCGGCGTCGCAGCAAGGCTCATCGCCAGTGTCCACGGCGTCTTGGAAGAAAAAGGCAAGTCCCTTTCAGTGGCTCCCGTCACGGTCCGCTGCTCTGGCCGCTGTCACGCTACGCTGGTCCTCTTAAATGGACTCCTCGGGCTGGCGTCGGCAGACGCTTACCTCCGGGGACAAAGTTCGCAGCGGCCAGGTGACTTTAAAAAGATTCTCTTTAATCAGAAGCAACCGTTTGCCGGAGCTCTCGAAGCCGTTGGTCCGAGGTGCTGCCCAAGAGTCCGTGCGCTAACAACGGCTTTGCAGCGATGTATCTTGTTGCACTCTTCGTTAACTCAATATCAACAGTTGTTCCTCAGCAGTCGTTGAAATTATCGGTGTTTTCGAAGGCTAGCCTTTCTTAGAACTGCATGCGGTCGTTATGATCTTCAAACCGGCGGGAGACGGAGCAACCCGACATCAGTATCTGATTGTCTCAAAGGTGTTAGGTTATTTATTTGATTTTTCGAAATGAAAACTGACCGAAACCTGCCTTAGCCTCGCGCTGCCAGATGCGGGTGTCTCGAACTGGCCCTATTATCCGATTTAGCGGGTACTTGTATGCGTTACCTGGATTCTCCGGAACAGACATATGGACAACCATAACAAGCCGCACTGCTTGTTATTATGCACCAGCATCGCATCATCCTTTTTCATGTGTACCATGATATTCGTTTTCCTGTTACCAAAAGTATATCAGTCGTCCTGTCCGGAAAATGAGGCACGAAGAACTACATAAAGAGAAAGCTCAAGTTCAGTCCTCTAGCGCCGTCAGGTAAAATATTTTGAGTCTGGAAAATGCGCTGCCATCATTCTTTGTGACGATTTTCTTGCCATGTAGGTATTGCGCGGACTTTCCAAAAATTTTACAATCCGTCTGATGTGCACAAAGGATACCTCTTACGGCTACTCCACTGTGGAGGCTCCATTTTCCCCGCCCGCCTCTGTTCGGCATGTTCTTCCTGCCACGCGCCTCGCTCTTGGACCGTTTTGCGTTTGTCATGTTTCTAAAAATACGAAACTTCTTCTGGAGGAAAATGAATATTCAATCCAAATCGAGTTCACTTATGGCCGGCTTTCGTGGTTTCTATGCATACGTGATGCAGCTTTAATAGTGAGAAACAATTAGTTAAATCAGCCTAATTACATATTCGAGCCACGGTCAACACGGGATGCTGGCCATCGCCTTTGTGTGTTGGCCAAGGGGCCTGGCGGCTTCAGTTGGCGATGCGCCCAAGGCGCCCACAGAGATTTTCTGGAGAGTTTATTTCGATCGAGGAAGCAGATTTTATCGACACTCATGCAGTTGACGTATTAGAGGGTTTTTACCACATAGAATGTAGAGCTCGGGAGCCTTCGTCTCCCTTGTGCGTCATACGGTGCGAAAGTATAATAATAATAATAGCCTTCATTTCCATCAACGTGATGGGGGAGGTTGGGGGAAAAAGCTGGACAGCTTGACTGTTCCCCCCCCCCCCCCCCCCCCCAATAAAATACATAATTACTTCCACAAAGGCAGAGCTCAGCGGACGACAGAACACAACATTTCAAAATTAAGCGCAGTCATAACGAGCATGAGAAATAAAAATAACACTTAATAAAACAAGTTATCATGAAACAAAAGAAACAAAGTAGTATCAACAGTGAGGCCTATTTGTACGTACTGATATAATAGTGCTATTGAAGATATGGGGGGGGGGGGGTCACATTGACATGGCTCTAGACATACACAAAACTACAAATGCATATTTACACGTGGAAAGGGTATATTTCAAGCCATAACAAAATTACATACAAAAAGTTGCGTGAACAGCCGTGTTTCACCATAGGATGGTTAGATTGTCAGTTGAGGTCTGTGCAGTAAGTTGTGGACGCTGTTGTACGCGACGCGTATTCAATGCGGCGGCGCCCGTCAGAAGTGTACTTATACACGAAGTCTGGTTTTTTTGCAAGCTAGTAGTAAACACTTGACAGTGACCCTCAGCCATGGTCGGGTATTTACTAGCGTTCAGTTACCGCTGTATGCTGAGAATCCAAGGGTTCGTCTCCACGCTCATGCTCTCAGGCAAAAGGAATGAAGGAGGAGAAAAAAAAAAGAAACAGACCAGCAGTGTTGGTGTGAACCGAAAGTGGCGAACTCCCGCAATCGGCGAGTGACGAGCGGTCCTCGTAGCTGCTGCATACTCCTGCGCGAAAGGGGTCGCGGCTATCGGTGACAACTGTTACATTCCCTTCTCTATTGGCCACTCGTTTGTTCGAGCATGCCTCGGCGTGTTCTGCACACGCCTCGATGCCATCGGAGCCGGCGCTGAAAGATCGCCTCTCTCGTCGCAATGGCCATCGCGATATGCCGTTTTATTTCTTTTTCCCATCCAAGGGGGCCGCCGCTGACGGCCCTGTTTCCTGAGTCCCCCACCTTCTCCATTTTGCAGCGTTATTTATCGCTGTCGGTTTCTCCTTCGCTCATTGCTAGCTGGCGGTGGCCTGTCTGGGAGCGCACGGAGGAAGAGGAGAGGAGAATGGGGAAGAGGCGAAGGTTAATGCAGAAGCAAAGCCGGTGTCCGCGCGTGGAAAAGCGCTCGCTGCTCGCTCGCTCCTCGTTCGCTCTCCTGTCGGCAGCCAGGTTGTGTGGCGTTGGGGTGGGGAGAGGGGTCGAGCCACACCGGAGCGGGGCGTACGCTTCTTCGGCGAGCAGCGAGCGCCGTCTTCAATGAAACCGGCTTTTGCCACTGCTGCTTTTCTTCGTGCGCCGCGCCGACCTGTCGTCTCAAGCTCGCCTTCTTGCTTCTTCTTGTGGGGTTATTTCCTTCCTGTCTCCGCTCGCCTTTTACGCGCTACGCATCAATCCCCCTCCCCTCTCTCTCTCCTCCCCCTTTACCCCACTACTTCTGGAGCCCGATTCTCTTGTCCGAGTTGCCCCTGCGTGGGTTTGTTTCTCTTGCTGATGTGCCCCGGCTGCTACTATATCGATGCTTGGCACTCAGTTATGTTGTCTTTGCTTATATAATCGGCTACTCTCCTTGAATGCTCTAGAAGTCTGCTGCGCCATTAGCGAGCGCGCAAGGGGGGGGGGGGGGGGGGGGGGGGGTTGCTTCGATGTTGAGAGGGAAGCAAACGTTCACCCTTCTTTATCCGAAGACTACCCGCATTGACAGGTCCGTGATGGATTTCTATGCGATCAACTATCGTGCGCCTAATTTTGTATAATTTGAAACAAGCAGGTTCTCGGAATTTGCTGCTGACAGTCCCGTCGTTAAGTTCACTTTCGAGAAGAATGATTTGTCTGACGTTGCATGCCTAATTGAGACAAAGGTGACGCTGCCGATAAAAGTTCTTTGCCTGCTTAGTGATGTCTCTTTTATCCCCCCCCCTCTCTCTGTCTTGTTTCTTTCTTTTTCTCTCTCCTTTTTAGTCGCTGTCTTCATTAAATTTATCGAACTCTGTTCAGCTGCTTGGACATTTTGGGACTTTGGTGCTCGATTAACTACAGCCCTCTTCATACACTGCTACTTCACTTGGCGGTCAGTTTTTGTAGCCAAACTTGATTAAATTCTGTAGCACAAGTGATACATCTAATAACAGCAAGATTACTGCAAGCCACTGCAAATATGTTTTAAGCTGGCCCGGAGCATCGGTGAAACAAAGATCAGTGTTCAGCGTAGTTTCATTCGTGCATCAATGCGATAATTATGAAATGACTGTGTGCTGTGCTTCGCTAGCCTAACGTGACGCACTCCCTTGCCTCACTGAACGCATATCACTGGATGATTAGAGAGCTTGATAGTTGAGGGTCTTCGGGGAAGAGGGCAGTCTCGCTTTACTGTCAAAACAGTCTGCACTTAGCTCGGAAATCAAAAGCAAAGTCGTGTACGTTCGCAGTAGGCGGATGTAGGGAGAAAAAAAACTGACGCACGACTTTCTATATACGTTTGTGTAATGCAGTTGTAAGTGTCCGGGTTCGACTGTATATAGGAGTGCTGTCGGAACTTGCAACCGCCTGTCGCGAACACACCTTTGGCGGAACCTGCGCCACGCCGGGAAGTCTTGCCTTGTGCAGTGTAACATACAGGAAGAACGGAGCGTGCGAAAAGCAGAACGAACGAGCTGTAGACGCTGGCTCTGCTCTGGACGGCTTGACCGCAGAGGACGACGGGGCCAACGCACAAAGGGGGAGGGGGGGGGGGGGGGACACGTGCGCCTCTCAGCCCCTCTCTCTCTTTCTTTCTCTTTTTGGCCCAAGGAGACCACAGGACCCCGGCATGGCAGGACAGTCCTTCTGGCCCTGCCTTAGTTTGGGGAGAGGGCGAGTTACCTTCTTGTCACGCTTCTGGCGTTGTTGTTCTCCGCCAGATATGAAACAATGGCCTCCCCCCTCTCCCGCCTCCTTGTCCCGAGACGTCTTTTTTTTTTGTGTGTGTCGAAGTTGGCGCGCAGTTTTCTTATTTCCTCTCTCGGGCATTTCCTTTCTCGCGGAGGACGGAAACAAACAAAAAATATAAAGTAGTGGCCACACGACCACAGAGGCGTTTGCACGCGAAAGTGCGGAGTCCTCTTTGTGCGAGGCAAACCGCTGCGCGCCGCCCCCGTGGCCACGCCAGCCGCATCCTCGATTCTTTCGCTCTTGTCTCCTGCGTTCCTGCTGCCGTCGGTATACTTCGTCCGTATCGCGCAGCCCCCAACGCCAGCCACTATAGGACGACTATCTCGTCGCTGTCGAACGCCTTTTTCTTTTTGGGGGCCTCGGGCGGCACCCGCGGGGCGTAGTTTTTGGACGCTGTGCAGGCACCTCGCTGGGCGGACAGATGGAGCATTACGGTGAGGGACATTTGCTGGGACCGTGCATGGACCGTTCGTCCGCTGCTCTATGCCCCGCGTATAAGGAAAGAGGAGGGGTGGGGGAGGCGTGCACCTTGGCGTACATGGCGCGTTCGAAAACGCGGAAAAAAGTGGAAGGAGGAATGGGCGGTGAGAGAGGTGAAGTCCCTTGGCCGGTCTGCATATGGCGCATGCTGTACGCGCGGTAAGGGGACGTCTAAAATTGGCGCCGCTGTCCGTGTGGTCGAGCGTCGTCGCCCGCGCCTAATCGCGGGGAAGAACTCGAGCACCTTTCGTCCTGTGCCGCGCCATGCTGCGCGCTTCAGTGTGCGTCGGCTCTGTTGGGTATTCGCGCACAAAGGGCTTTTGGGGACGGATGGCTCTTTTTTTTTTACTTTCTGCTTTAGTTTTCCTGGCTCCCTGTCGAACCTCCCTTCCATCCTGCGTGGTTTTTCTCCTCTGGACCGCAATGAAGAAGAACAGGCCCTTGTCACCGCAGTGTGTGTGTTCTGTCGGCCCGCACGCAGCCTGACAGCGGCGGCGGTTTCCTGTGTGGAAGCCGCTTTGTCTTTTGGCGGGAGCGTTCTGTGGAAGCCCAACTTTAGCGCGCGTTCCCTCACACTGTGCTTGCGGCAACGTGCGTCGTTGTGTGCGCGCGCCCATACAAGTGGCGCCCATTCGAGGTGCCGTCGGTGATGGCTCAAATGCAGTCATATTCCAGTCCGTACCTGTACCGCTGAACGCTGAACAGGTTTTTGTAGATCAAGTTTTGCGTGCGCACTACGGGGGCAGCATTTTTGTGTCCGCTCTTCTACAGCTCACCTCGATAACAAACAGTCCAAGTTTAGGCGCACGTGGATAACAGTAAGGACCACCCGTGTCTTTATCAGCGTACACGCATGGGCGGGCGCAGTGGTGGGAGCATAGTTTACTCAGAGGGAGATGAGGAAGACGAACTGTTAGATGAAGAGAGTCTCTACAGAATGCATGGGCTCTTCTGCTGCGTATACGCTACAATTGCACCCATCGTTTGGCGTTTGTGTCTGCAGTTGTTTTCTTCCCCGCTATGTTATCCGTGATTTGTCGGAAGGACGTTTGTATCAGGACATTGTGCCGACCGAGTGCTATAGTTTCGTTTTCCTTATCCTTCAGCGTTCCCCCTCTCCATGCAGTTCGGCCGAACTGCATGGTGATACGTATATCTGCATGATGATGCCGTTTGTTTCTCCCTGCGGTGTGCACAACCTGTGACGAAAGTGCACATGTATTAGCGCGTGTACTTGCGTACCGGACACACAACCGAATATATGGCCAGCTGAAGTATCGCCAAAAAGTGTTTGTGTCGCTTTAAATGTCGCCTCCTTTGCCGTGTGCATGCGTGCCGACAAGAAGCGCGCCGTTATATCCGGTGTCATCTGTTGCAACGTATAGTACTCTGCGTGCCTCGCCTTCAGCGGTCGTGTATATTGCATGGAGAGATGATGCGAGTCTGCAACGTTGCGTGGACCGCCTCGTTCGTCTCGGTGTGCTCACGCACGCATGTATGCGTACGTTCCCGTGCGTATACCTCACGGATGGTACGGGCGCGCTTCTTCGCACCGGAATCGCGTTTTGGTCGGTGTTCACTCGGCCGCGCAAGTGACAAGAAGCGCGCAGGAATGCGCTCAGAGTCGTCCCATATGTCACCGCCACTTTGGCAGGCTGACTGGCGCGAGGGGTGGGGGTGGGGGGCATTGTTTCCTCCGACACGACCCGCAACTGCCGGCGGCACGCTTTCTGCGCCTACTCCTGGAAGCCGCGCCCATCGACGCAGTGGAGTTTTTCGGAAGCGTGTGCCGTTAGGTATATCGATAATTCTAGAATGGCGGTTGTTGACGTCACCAACGGCGACCTCTTCGTCTGACAGGAAGTACATCGTGCTTTTTGTGTGTTCCTTCGTATTAGGGAAAGGGCCTGGACTTTTTCAAGGGCGCGAGACACGTAGCGTTGTATGTGAGGTCGATATGGCAGTACACAGCTGCCTTCGTCCTTGTCTACGACGGCACGCGTAGACCGCGCGCATATCGTGGCGGAGTGCATCAACACCGATGAGGACTGTACAGAAGACCAACGCGATGATGCACCTGGGAAATGGCTCATTCCATACTTTCGTTTTAATGTAACTAGCACTGGGGAGGTAAATCTTATTGAACACCGCTCGTATGATCGTGCACGTCACCGATGTGCGAGTTTCTGAGGCTATCGATGTGAAGTGCGGTGTCGCAGCTTGCTTCGACGTAACCCGTGGCGTTGCGGCGATCTGTGACGTGACGAACCTTAGAGCAAGGCCGCCGCGGTGGCTGAGTGGTTATGGCGCTCGGCTGCTGGCCCGAAAGACGCGGGTTCGATCCCGGCCGCGGCGGTCGAATTTCGATGGAGGCGAAATTCTAGAGGCCCGTGTGCTGTGCGATGTCAGTGCACGTTAAAGAACCCCAGGTGGTCGAAATTTCCGGAGCCCTTCACTACGGCGTCCCTCATAGTCTGAGTCACTTTCGGACGTTAAATCCCCATAAACCAAACCTAAACCAAACCTTAGAGCACGAGAAGGCTTCCGGTTTCGGACCACACGGAGACCGGCGCGAGCTGGTGCTATCGGTGGCCTGCGCATGCGCTGTGATGTCACGTTCGCATCATGTGTCATCGTTGCTCTGGTTTCACACTCTGTTTCTAGTAGCCCTCAGCGTAAAGGCAATTGCAGCAGCAGAGCTTGTCACGTTTCTGTGTTTTTCCCTCTCATATCCTTCATCTTTGATCTGCGTAGAAACCAACCGCTCGAAAGTGTATTCCAGTATGTAGCAGATGCAAAGGGGCCCCTGTTGTCCCGTTTCGTTCACCCGCAGCCGCCACGGATATTTATGACGCGCACGACGAAAAATGCGCCCGTCGTTCCGTGCAAAGGGAGGAACATGGCGCACGTGATCGTCGTGTACGGTTTCAGGCGTCGCTCGCACAACAACGCCGAGGCCTGCACGCTTGCGCGTCTGCTTGATATCGCCCTGTACACTCGCCCGTGAATGCGTCGGCCGTTAGTCAGAGCATCGTGAGGGCAAAAAAGCGTCTGAAGAAAAAAAATGCCCGATGAGCCAATGCGCACCTGCAACCGCCATTACCGCCGGTTGCTATAAGAGAGAATTGTGCGCGTTAAGAGATTTTTAGCGTGTCACAGAGGGCGCGCAGGATTGGTCGCACGTGTATACGCCGGAGCGTCTTACAAAAGTGTGTGGTGTTTTTTTTTTCTTTTGTTATTTAGGGTCACCGACTATAGGCCAACACTGTCATTAAGTATACTTATGTCGAATTCTGCGTTGAGTTTATAATTCATTCCTTCTGATTACATGATTAAGAAATTTCTGATTAAGACGTGATGCGTATTCTGTTGTTGATGTTTCATGACGTGTCAAGTTCATGATGCATGATGCACTCTAAATAGAGAAGGCAACAGCAAGGTCGAGCATAGGACGCTAGAGTACAATGGGGAAAGGTCACACATCGATGCAATCTCCTGATTTGATCCCAATCTTACTACGGGATCATGCTTAGCGTTAGTGACTGAAGTTTTCTGAAAGAATTTTGTGTGGGCTTTCCATGACAGCTACAAACCAAGAAATTTTACTGCAAGCTTATTTTAGCCGACGTATATCATCACTGCAGAAGCAATGGGGAAAAAAAATGTGTGGGATGATGCTTGAAGTAGATACTTGAAATAGACTTGTTGTCTGCACCATTTTCTTTTGTTGCACCATTGTTTTAACTCTATAAGTCAAAGTTCCACAAGCGTTACCTACATTAGTCTACGAAAGAGTATTACAGGGACAAATTCATCAAGAATTCATCGTGGCAGCCTGTACAGAAAAGCACAACAGATGTTGCGTTTGGGATTAAGCTCTTATGGTTCACTGCGAATATATCATAATTACATCAAAACCTCAATATCCGCTTTTGTAAGGATAATTACTATCGATCACGGAGAACACGAATCGTAAAACTGTACGATCGTTTTGTATACAGTCAGCGTCACTGACGATGGTAGCTTTCGTGTAGGCCCGAGCAAGGCTATAGTGCATTTTTCCTTGCGTGACGGTCACTTTGTTTCTTAAAGAAAAAGAACGAAAGAAAAAGTAGGTAAAGCTGCTGCGACTGAGGCTAGAGAACCAAAAACAGCTCGTCTCTCGTATTTTGTTCGGCCTTCTTGCGAATGCGAGCTTTGCATAGTTAAGCCTAAAGTAATCACGAATAGGAAGCGTGCCTTCCGTGGCACCGTTCACTATACAGAAATGCGCGAAATTCACGCTGAAATAGAGAGGGAGGGCGAAGAGGGTGAGCAAAGGGCAGGGACGGGTTAACCGGTGTGCATACGCGAGACGTGCGTGTCCGAGACGCAGACAGTGTGAGGACAAGATCCCCTCGACAGCGCGCGTTTTGCGAGCGCCGCAGCGGTGCATCCGCGCGGCGGCGTGCGCGGAAGGATGCGGAGAGCGCGGAGGCGCGTGTGTGCATATGAAGCGGCGTGTCGGGGCCAGCTCAAGCCGTGACCCCGCGTGCAGCAGGAAGTCCGCCGCCGGCACATCTCACTCGGCGTCCTCTTCTTGCCCATTAGGCATTGGGGTTGAGGCCGAAACGCCGCAGGATTCACCTCGCCTTCTTTCCCTTTGGGCCTTGTCTTGCTTGTTTTCTGTTCTTTTGTACAGGTACACTGGTTCCTGCATGACGCGCTCCCTGCTAGGTGCGGCCTAACCGCGGATGGTGTGGTTTCTCTGTCTCCCCCTCCCACCTCTTGTGTACGCAAACACATCTTTTGGTTTCTTTCTTACGTTTTCTTTTCTCGCCAAAATGCCGCTGATATTCGGTGGCTCCTGTGGCCATTTAGCGCGGTCAGCCGGCTTCACACGATACTGCTTTTGAAATTGCCGAACTTTGGCGGCATGCTATTGTTTCGCCGGGACTCTGTCTGGATTTAGGGGATCTCATTCCACGGATTGGCCGCTTGGCTTCTTGATTTACGCCATGTCTGGGACAGCCCGATTGCACGCTCTCCGCGGGTGAAGCGTCCGCAAAAGAAAAACAGATGAGAAGTGCAAGTCCGACTCGCGTTGATTCCCTTGAGGGGAAGGGTACAAAGTTTGTTTAACAGCGTCGTGTCCGCCCGTCACGGACAGTCCCCGGAGGAGAGCGCGGTGAAAACAGCGTCCGGATAAGCAAGGGAGCGGGGATGTTTCCCGTAATAAAGCCTCGGATCTCTCCTGCTGGTCTCTAGTCGCGGGCCTGCGTCCTCGGGCCGACCGCTCTTGACCCACGCATGGCGCGCACCGCAGAGAGAGACGACTAGCTTCTTCGGGGTCGGGCTTCTGTTCCTCTCGATGTCCCTTCTCCCCTCAGCGGGACTCCTTGGTCCCTCACCTCGGGGTCTCGGCGCCTTCCCCGGGGGGTACGACCATGCGGCAGGAGAGAGAGGGGGGAATCACGGCTCTCGGTGCAGGACCCGTCGACTGGCATCAGTCTTCCCTCGGCGCCCAGGGGGCATCCCCCGAGGGCACCCGGGGGAGGAGGAGGAAGGCAGCACAGACGCCGCCAAGACGCTGCTGCACCGGTGGGGAGGCCGGCGGGAGGGGTGGTGGGGAGGTTGCACGCACCGCCATGCAGTGAAGCTGGGCATATTTCACGCACGCTTCTTGCCTCCCCCCCCCCCCCCCCCCCCATTCTCCGTTCGATTTAAAGAAAACTCCGCCGCTGTTCCTCCGAGATGGGGGGAGGTAACCGTGAGGCGCAGGCAGGGCAAGAAAGATGGGCCTCCTCCTCGCGACCCCAACCACCGCGCCAGACGGCGTCTTCGTGGGAAAAAAAGACGTCCGTCTCTGCCTTCGCCCCTGCCGCTGCTTCTCCCTCTCATTCCTTCCCTCCTTCGTTCTCTCGCCGGTTAAGGGCTCCGTTTTATTTCTTAGCATTTCCCCGATGCCCCCCCCCCCCCCTTTCGCGAGCTTCGGAATACTTGCGCTGTGCTGTGTCCCCTCCCGAGGAGCGTGCGTTTAATGCCTGCCGCGTGCTGAGAGGAGGAGGAGGAGGGACGGCGGCTTCTTCCTCTCTTCCTCCTCTCCCCCATGGCACTGTGTGCGTGCGTGCCCGTGAGACGCACGGGTCGTGCGACCGCACTCTCGTCGGTCCTCGTCCCATCCGCCGTGCGAGGAACCGGGCGTTGTTTTTGCTGGGCGCCTTCGCTTAATTTGAAACCCCGCTGCTGCACGCTCGGGACGGCGCGGCGATGCCTTTTAGACGTCCTTTCTTTCTTTTTTTTTCTTTTGCGCCCGCAGAGACCGATCCGTGGTTCTTACAGGGCCCGTGTAAGTGCTACGCAGTCTGGAAATTGAACTAGTCTAACTACTGAGGAGTGGCTTTCTCCACTGCGCGTCTGCGCTGATATTTCTGTGCTTGATGTCGTGGTAGCACTTGGTGGGCTCTGAGCACGTGCAGAGATTTTGTGCTTAAAGCTGCGTGAGTAAATCAACGTTCGCTGATATAAAGTCGACAAAACTTCCAGAGTGGAGCTTCTGGTTCAGGTTCCAGTGGTTGTGCTGAAAAGAATTTATCACACACACACACACACACACACACACACACACACACACACACACACACACACACACACACACACACACATATATATATATATATATATATATATATATATATATATATATATATATATATATATATATATATATATATATATATATATATATATATATATATATATATATATGAAGGGACCCAACAGTTACCGAAACCAAGGTGCATAGGGGAATTTTATTTTGTAATGTGTTGTCCTTATCATTGGGATAATATTACTTAGATTAATAAATCGCTTAAAGAAAATTACTTATAAAGCAGCAGAAAAAAACACCGGAAAGAAAGAGCACGGGACGCGATATTCGGAGGTCGTGGGTTCGGATCCCACCGGCGGCATGGTTGTTTTTTTCTGCTGGTTTATAAGTAATTTTTTAAGCGATTTATTAATCTAAGTAATATTATCCAACTGGTAAGCACAACACATTAAAAAAAATAACGTTCCCCTATGCACCTTGGTTTCGGTGACTGTTGGCTCCCTTCATAAGTTTGTCAAACGGTCCCCTCATTTCCTTTAACTTGTCTGCTATATATACTCCTTACATAGGTGCAGTCCCTATTCCTGGACTCCATTCGTAGAAACCGCCGTCCGGGCCCTCTGGGCCTGAATGTCCGAGCAGCCGAGCAGGGCCGCCTCCCAGTCCTCTCCGGTGGGGGGAGAAAGGACTGCGTTCTGCTGGCAGGCCCACACCGTGGGGTAGGTGTCAGCCACCTCCCCAGAGTACGAGCACCGGCCAGTGACCATAGGGTCGAAATGTTTCATTATAGCCGGGCATACAAGAGTATTCGTAACGGAGGAGCACGCGTTCGTCTGCTTTCCCAAGTCATTTTGCCGGGGATGGGTAGCGTTGATGTTCATGCTGATAGTATTGCAGACTTTCGCAAAAGCGATGTACGGGATCGGTGATGCGCGGAGTCATTAGGACCGGTCGCCCGGTCTCGGCGCCTCACCGCTGCAGCCTCCCTTCGAACCCCTCCCCACCCCGGCGACAGGCGGCGGCGGGACGCGCGCCGAAAAGAAGCGCCCGTCTTAGAACATCTTTTTTGGAAGATTTTGAGAAATGGCAGTCTTGTCAAGGAGGGCGGCAATAAAAATGACGAATGGGGAGCGACGGCCAGATTTGAGATAACCCCACCGACCGGGTATCGATGAGGCGTTAGCTAGCCGGCAGGCCCGGGTGAACGCTAATCCCCCTGGGAAACTCGGGAGCGAGCGGGCACAGCGGAAGCACCGTGCCGGAGCCCGACGGCAGCTCTAATTGCGGAACGGCGCCCATGTTGACGGGCTTCGACGAGACCGATTGCACGTGCGGGCACGATTGTGTGTTTTTGCCTTTCTTTTCCTGCGGGGGTGAGTGTTTTGGAAATACTGAAAAGGCTGCCGGACGGGGCAGGCAAACCTGTGGACCAAGGGTTGTGGCGCCTTCTGAGAAAATGGGTTTTTCTTTTTTTGAAGGGAATTTGATGTCCATTTTTGTCTTGTTTACTTTAGGGAGAGGGTTATATACCTTGCGGAAATTGGAGGGCGGGCCGTACACTTGTTTAACCAATCATGTTAATAGCTTGACATGATTGGACGCTTCTGAATGTGGGCCGGGCGTTTAGGTCGGTAAAACCAGGGCGCGGAGCCCTGGAAAAGGGTTCTGGGCTACGGTCAGATGCAATGCATCTTCGGCTATGTCCGAGTAGGGGCCTCGCCTAGTGTTAGCCAGTTCCACCTTTTTTGTTGCTTAACCTTTTTGCCGCCTAAATCGTCTCTTGTGCATCAACTTGTATGCAGTGTAAACTTTTGTATATAAAACAGTCAAGTCGTGCTCCCTTTAATACCTGCATCTTAACTTCGTCGCAAAACCGTCTCTGACGGAGCACCCCTGGTGCGAAGAAAGCCTTCGGCCAGTCAAATCAAGCAACCTTCTCTGTCGGTCGGCACCCCTGGTGCAAGAAAGAAGATAACGAACCAAGTAGGCCTGCAAGCAACCATACACTTTACTAGCGGATTAAGGGTTGCCCCGCATCCGAGGTACCAGAGTCGGTATGAGATACCCGGGAGATGAGAGCTCGGGTATCCGTGTGTGCGGCCTCTTTCCTCGAAGACCCTGATGGCCTGGAGTCCAGATGATGTGTTTAGGGGTGGGTCCCGTGTTGCGAATGCACCAACGCAAGAAATGTGCTGTTAGTAGAGCTCCTCAACTGCTGGTTTGTGAGGACAGAGCGGGTGCGCTGCCATTTCCAGGAGGGGGAACTGAGTTTGTGTGGGTAGCATTTCGTGCAAATATTGGGCAAAAGTCTTCGCGTAACGTCAGCGGGATGTGGTGTGTTTAGATAAAGTTTACTGCGGTTCCTGCAGTACACACATTTACGATATTCCATTAGAAAAGGGAGGTTCACATGCCTAAAACTGCGTGAAATACATGCGAGGCGGAGATGCGATAATTTTTCTCTGGGAATACCGCACTCCATTTTATTTTTTTTTTGCGACCAAGAAACGTCTAGTTACATCGTGCAGATAGAAGTACCTCCTCAACCGGTACTTTCTAGAGTCGCCCATTAATTCGCCCGCTCCTTCCATTCGAGGGTGGTGTCGTGATTTTTGATCGGAGGTAACATTGCCGTCGTCCAGCAGGAGCATCAGGGTAGTTTTCGCGTACGACGTATTACGACGCTGGCGCCGTGCCCCTCGCACATTAGTCTCGATGCAAAAGAAGATGCGCACTCAACCCGGCTCGCCTTGTCCGCATCTCACGTGCGTCTATCGCGCATCTTCATTCGTCCACTCGCTGTCGCCACGACGCCACTGTCCGCGCGCAGATCCCTGCCCTTCGAGGAATGCGTTTCACGTAAGAGTTGGACGAGAGTGCCCTCGTGAACAGCGCGAGTCGTCGAAGCGGTTGCCGAGCAGAGCGTATGCGCGCCTGTCTCTGCCCCGCAGATTGCCTGTCCTGAACGCCGCTGTCGACGCGCAGCTCTCATGCGGACAGCCCGGCGTTTGTCGAGGGGCGCGTGCCAGCGGCCGCTGATGGGCTCCAATTGACGGGGTAATGGGGGGTGGGGGGGCGCGCGCGTGTCATTCAGCCGACGCGGCGCCGATGGGCAGCAGCAGCAGCAGCCCTTCGGAGAGGACGCTTGCCAGCCACGCTTCTCCCAGGAAATCTCTCGTTGGCGCGCGTACACACGCGAGACAACCGCGGATGCGGGCGCGCAAAGGAAGACGAACGATCCACGCGCCGCTGATTATTGCGAGCGTGTCGGCGGCTCGCCCGAGTGCTGCAACTATACTTCTCTTCCGAGTGCGGCAGGCTGGGTTGCGTATGGCGGTATATATACAAGCGCAAATGGGGTCCCTGTGTTGTTTTGCCTGCCAATATAGTATATTAGACCACGTGGATTGCGATCGACGGATCGTGGTGCCTCTGTTACTGTACGCTGCTCGTTGTAACGGTACTGCGCCCGATCGGGGCACTTTACATTTGATAATGCAACGACGCCAATACCACGGCGACGACAAAGAAGTAATAATAATATCCTAAGAAAATATTCATTTCAGAAGCTCTTATCGATTGTGCTTTTCGCCGCTTTACGGATACTCAAAGACCGCCCAGTAAGTCATTCCGAGTCATTTGTACACTGCGGGAACGAACCTGTTCGTCATAACGAGAATCGCGTATAAACGGCACAAGGACCGAATAAATGTGTGTGTGTGTGTGTGTGTGTGTGTGTGTGTGTGTGTGTGTGTGTGTGTGTGTGTGTGTGTGTGTGTGTGTGTGTGTGTGTGTGTGTGTGTGTGTGTGTGTGGGGGGGGGGGGGGGGGGTGTTCTCGGTCAGATTTGCTCGATATGCTCCAACACGTAGATACGTCAGGTGGGCGTGGCAGGACTATTGTCATCGGCAGTCTCAACGTTCGCTGAGCACTTTTCAGTTCGAGGGCTCGGTGTCCGTGAAAAACCAGCGCTGTTCGCGAGATGCGAAACGGTTGTGGCGAGAACCGGCAGCTGCGCTTATCAGATAAGTAAGGCCGCATGACGACCTTGCTGATAGCTATCTACGAAATGGCTGTCCGAGTAACGGGAAATCAAACTAATGCGGGCATTATACGTGGTTAGCAGGGACAAGAAAGATAAAAATCAATCTTGACTAGGCGAAACAAATTACAAACACGCGGTTTGAAGCCGTACAATTGCGCGTTAAATGTCGGCGAAGTCTGAAGTGTGGAATGCTGGCGTTCAGACTTGTTTCTAAGCTCCATAATCCATTAGTCTCGACATCAGTGCAGATACGAAGGCCTAGAGGTGTGCTCTCTGTGCGGTAGTCCTCAGTAATCGCTCTTATCGCTTTCTTTTGTGAAATCCTGCTCAATGATATCAAGCGAAGCTCGGGTGAGCATGTGTCCGATTGATATATCAATGTCGACAGTGAAATGTGTGTGCACGTAGTCCGCGATCGCTCGTGATAAGCTCGAACGGACACATAAAATTGGAAAATTAATTCGCTTAACGCGCAGTGTGACTCAGTTTCGCTTCTCGCGTTTATTTGTCAGTTTGTTTTTCGTTTTTTCTTGCCAACAAACACTTTGCCTGTTTGTATGTTCGAGTATAATTTTTGTATTTTATGCGTGCATGACGTCGAGAATCAGCTATAATAGCGTGCACCTGACTGCTGTATACGGTGCAAGCTATTAGCCAGACCTCGTGCTGTGTGCGCGTTGTTCGTTTCTTGCTCTTTCGCTACTGCTGAACAGTACTGTTTGCAAGAATGTGCAGCTCGTAAAGGAGTAAACTCATGCCACTGTTTTATTTATATATAAACTTGCGCTGACGCGGATTTGGCTGATTTGAATATAAATCAATTTCTTTTTATTTAATGCGGACGCGTAGGTTACTCGTTTGTTTGTAGTCTATAGACGTTTTCACATCTACCTTCCTGGGCGCAGCCATGCTCTCATGGGGGCTGTGGCCAGCGTTTCAATTGGCCAGTGTCATAAAGGCAACTGATATGGCAGGTTCCCTCGGATCATGATTGGAAGTTTTCCAATATCGCTGAAAACAAAAGTGTGCAACAGCTGTATCTTACCAGTACTCGCTTATGGGACAGAAACGCGGAGGCTGAAAACGCGTAGGACAACTTTGATAGTGCGCACTAAACCCCTCTATTGTCGCTGGCACCTGGTCGGCAGAAAACATCATGAAGGCGATTTAGTGCGCACGAAGCCCTCCCTCAACGTAAAAAAAAAAAAGAAGACTAGATGGACCCCGGAGTCCTTTTCTGCGCGGGTCAATGCGGCACCTCCCTAGAACAAATTAAGTTATGACCCATTGCGGTTCTCAGGCTTAGGACATTACGGTAAGCCGGGAAGGTCACTGTCGTGCAATCTCCCATTAATTAATTAATTAATTTATTTATTAATTTATTATTTCGCATACCCTCAATCGCCGAAGCATTGTAGAGGGTAGTGGGTTACAAAAAGCAAAACCAGAACATAAAAGCGGCAGGCATATAGTACAATATACAAAATAAATCGTATAGCGTGAAAGGTTAAAAAGAAATAAAAGGAATATATTTGCACTAGAAAACTAGATCGAAAAGCCAAACAAGACATGAATAACAATAACAAGAAAACGACAAAAGGAAAAAAAAGGCGTTTATAAACACTTAGTTGACATCACAAAAATGATTGAACAAGGCTTGCCTGAAAAGAGCGTAATCTGATATCGATGCGATCTCTGGGGGAAAGTGGCTCCAGTCTTTAGATGTGTTTGGCAAGAATGAATAAGAAAAGGTGTTAGGAGGAGAGGTAGCTTGGCGACATGATGAATTCACGATGTAGAGACTCCTGGTAGTAAATTTTATGAAACAAGCTAATGCGAAAAATTTTATGGCGGAAAGACAGACACTGCAAACCAACATTAGACCTCATTAATGTTATGCTGGCTGTTCGGTTATAATTAGAAAGGACAAATCGAATAGCATTATTCTGCACCATTTGAACAGCGTGAGATAAAGTGTTTTGATTGGAATCCCAGATGGAGGCAGCATATTCAAGTTTGGGTCGGATAAGGGTTTTATAAAGAAGCTTTAATGAAGTAGGGGCCTTACTTAAATTACGTCTTCAGTATCATAAGGTGCGATTGGCGTTGCTAATAATTTGGTCAGTGTGAGCTTTCCAGTTTAATGTGGAAGAAATGGACTTAAGTGGGGTGTTGTTAAGTGTGTACACCAATGTACTGTACATTCACCTTGTCGAGGGGGTGTTCTTTGTTGCGCCGTGTAGCAACATCCACTGTCGTCGGCGGCTTGCTGAAGGGAGGGCATGGGGTCGAGGGAAGTTTTTCGGTTTGCATGCACGAAGTCAATGACCCGTCCTTCTGACGAACCGTTGACCGCCGGCCGCACGTTGGTGGCTGTCTCCCCACCGGCTGCCGGCGTTGTCCGACAAACCTGCGCTGTCTGTCACTAGCCGCCCTTCCTCGCGCCTCATGCCGACTCATCTACCCTTACACCATGTTTACCCAAAAAATCACCGATGCTTCAGTGAAATATAGCATGACACGTCGGACAGACTAGCTACGCGCAGATTCTTTTCTGCCGCGCGGACGGACATGCCCTCGCACAAACGCTCATAAAACGTGTTGGCGGCACCTCTGCCCCGCTAGCCAACTGCCACGAGCCGTCGGCGCGTCGTCTGCTTTGTTTTCCAGATGCGTAGCATGTGAGAGCGCGCGTTTGTTTTGTTTTATTCCGGGACCCCTCCTTGCGACAGCGTGGCGCGCCGACGTATGCGCACATGCCACAGACATCGCGGTGCACCCCCCCCCCCCCCCGCCCCCCATATAGGTCGTGCTGCCCGCTCCCCCGTTGCCTCCATCGTGGCGGCCGTCATCTGAGAGTTCCCTCTCGCGCTGGTGTCTCTGCTGCGCGGACTGGCGCTGTTGTCAAGGGGCCGATTCTGTGTTGTTCTTAGTTCCCTCGCAAGATGCAAGTTAACGCGCTGCACAGTCAGTGCGCGCCCGATATGCGCGTTGCCGCTCGCCAGGGAGGTCCGCGTCGCCTTCGCGTTGGCCTCCGCACACCGGCTAACGAGCAGCGGTCGCTACTTCCTCTTCTCCGGAGCCGCAAACTCGCCCTCCGCTCGTAACTCGAGTCGCGCGCCGCTGGTGGTGGCTTCGCAGCGCGTGCCCTGCTTGTTGCTTGCGCGCCAACCGACTCTGCGCTCCTGGCCGCATCATGTGTGCACTGCGTGCCGCTGTGGCACGGCGCGCATGCGCAGTAGTGTCTGGCTTTGCGCGCCTTGGTAGAGGCCAGGTGCTGTGCTGCATGCAGGCCATGTGTTGGCCGGTACGACGACGCTTACGAACAGGAATCGCGAAGCTATAGCCAATGGCTCGAACCGCTGCGTTTTACAGCCGACGACTGCGGAAGAACCCGTGTCTCCTTTCCGCAAACGGGACTTGACGAACCTTCATTGCAACTTCGTTGATACACGTGTATTATTAGATGAGGAGATCTCGATGTAAGAAACAACCTGGGGGATCTCAGTGAAAAAGTGTTACTAGGTCCACTGCTCTGTGAAAGAGGGTAGGAAAGCATGTGATGTGCAATAACTGCAACGTTTGCGGTTGCAAACGCAGGTGTGAATTAATTTGGTTAGAAATCCTCGGCAGCCGTAAGCGGCAGGTTCGGTGGACACAGTTCCCTCGCTGCAAAGTAGGACGTTCCCATTGACTCGGCCGCAGAAAATCATGATCTTAGCCGGCGACACCGGTTGCGTCACGAGCAGCAGTTCCGCGACGCGCCCGCGAACCCCTTACGTAACTCGGACATCTTCAACTACGGCGTAAACAAAGCGGGGCCTTTGTGCGTTGGGCGCGCACGCACCGCGCGTACTCGTTCTAAAGCGGGCGAAAAGAAAGAACTAAAGACAGGAAAGCGAAAGGATTGCGCATGCGCGCGTCGTGGGAACCATGCTCCGGGACAGAACCCGCGTCCCGCGCGCACGGGCACACTGATGGTGACCTTGGGCGTCAATTACCCCTTGCGCGGAGGGAGGCGGGGTTCGAACCCCTCTTCCTCCCTTCCTTTCTTTCGCCAGCCATTCGGGGCGGCGATCCCGCACTTCGGAAGGTTTGAACCCTCCGTTTCTCACCGGAGCCCGCGAACTGAGAATGGTTCCCGTACGACCAGAAATGCTGTGACTTTATAATTTTTTTGTTTTTTTTTTCATTTTTTAAGATTCGCGCACTCCGTTCGCTGTCTCTGCCGGGGCTTTCGCTTTTCGGTCCGCAGCGTCGCCGGGCCTTGCGGCCATTGTGCGGCGCTTCCCTAATGCTGCTACTTGGGACGGCGCCGTTGCGTGCGCCGCACAAATTATGCGCGGCCGCTGGTTCTCTAGCTCGCTCGCGTTGGTTGGGCTCGTTGTTCTTGGCGCTCCGTGAACTCCTTCCGTCTTTCTTTCCCCCTCCCCCTCTACCTCAGGCAGCGCTCTTTTTCTCGCGAGAAATCAAGGGCAGCCGTATCCCCCTGCTCACGCTGCTGCCTGCCTGCCTGCCCTTTGTTCTTCGAATCTTGGCGCCATCTGTCGCAGGGCGCGGCCATCTTTGTAGGGTTCCCGTCTCCTCGGTCCTGCGACTCCTGCTGCCGCATCCACGCGTGTTGCACAATGGTGTTTGCATGCGAGGCGCTGTTGCTTCGTTCCTTTTCACAACATGGGAGCGTCTCCTGATCCTTTTCTTTTCTTTGTCGCCTTTAATTTTTTTTTCTAACCTCACCGTGCGTAGCGTAATGTTTGCGTAGCCTGTGTGTGTTTGTGTCTTGCGCAACGTGCGCTCCCTCCGAAGACATGTGAATGGCTCCGCGAAGAACTATAAACCGGTCGCGCGGTATAGTTTGTCGTAGTGAGCAAGCTCATTCATGCCGCCGCCGTGAGAAAGGCGTCGCGACCTGCTCTTGGTGTGTTTGTGGGGCTCGGCTTTCTCCGGGCGAGTGTGTGGTGCTTTCGCAAGTGCTTCGCGTCTACGTCGGCCTTCCCGATTGCATTTACTTCATTGTCCGTCTGTGAGACTGTGATGCCCTTGTTCGTGCTGTGATGTATCGTCATTCCTGAAGTTGCTTTGTTGCATACGCGTATGATGCGCGGTGCTCAGTCATTCTTATAGAACTGAGCTATGAGAGTGTTTTGTTTTTTTTGTACGGTGCGTTCAGATGTACAACCACGTGTGCACTCGAAAATGTGCCCCATATGTGGCCACTGTGGTCGAAGTGAATCTGTCCCTAAGTGGACTTTCCTTGCTCAAGGATGTGGGAATTACAGGGGACGTGAAAATAGCTTTCCCCATTTCGACCCTATTTTCACGTCCCCTGTAATTCCCACATCCCTTTCCCCATTTCGACCCACCGCGGCGGCTGCGTTTTTATGGAGGAAAAACGCTAAGGCGCCCGTGTGCTGTGCGATGTCAGTGCACGTTAAAGATCCCCAGGTGGTCGAAATTATTCCGGAGCCCTCCACTACGGCACCTCTTCTTCCTTTCTTCTTTCACTCCCTCCTTTATCCCTTCCCTTACGGCGCGGTTCAGGTGTCCAACGATATATGAGACAGATACTGCGCCATTTCCTTTCCCCAAAAATCAATTAAATAAATAAATAAATTTCGACCCGTATTTTGGGGGGCTGCAACTCTTTTTTTCGGGGGAGGGGGGAGGGGGTGTTGTCGTAAATGTTTTCTTTCTTTATTTCACAAAAAGACAGAACTGTGATTTCTCAGCATCTTACATGGTCGCATCTGGCTTGACGCTGCCGGCATCGTCAAGAGTGCTCTCCCTGTCGAGTGAGTGTTCCAAGATATGGCGCCGTGTCATCGCTGCCTGCATGCTACGATTCGTTCGTGGATTCTGTCTGCTGCCGGATGCGGAGGTGTGTGAAGGATTACCTCGAGGGTGCGTGCGGCTGCGCCTTGAAGTGTCGTCTCAGGGCAGGAAGAAGGCGGTTCCCGCAGCGCACACTCCCTTTAAGCTCAGGCAAACAGCTCGCGCGTGACAGTATAGGCCCGACGAGCTAGAGGAAGAAGAGTCCTGCTCACCTCTCTCGTCCGACGGCTTGTGCCACTCCGCTGCATTTTGAGCAGCGCGTCCGTCCTCGGCTCTATTAATCGTCGTAGCCGAGTAACAGGAAGCGAAGGATCTGTACGTCTCCCGTTTCCTTTCCATTTTTTTCTTCAATTTTTCTCCTTCGCTACGGTGCGCGGAAGGAGTGAGTTCCCGCGCTGCTGCAGAGCCCTGCAGGGAAGCTGGGGGGCGCAGGTCTTGCGGGGAAGTGCGCACCCCTCTCTCTCCCATCCCCCAGCCTTTCTGTCTTCCGCATGTAGCAGAGGCGCTGGACGAGAGGGCCGCGCCCGCGATGATCAGCGGGATGCCGCCGGATGAGCGCGGGGTGCACTGCGGGAGGAGGCTGCAGGGTGCCGAGGGGCCGAAGGACGAGGTCCTTGCCCGCGGTGCGGCGGCCGGGGCTTAGGAATAGCGCCGCGGAGTCCCGCTGCTCCTGCCGATGTTGCCACCTCTGCGTGCATACGCTTTCGCGTGGCACGGTTGGTGACTGATGTGGCCCCGGGAGTGTCGTGCGAAAGGATGTCCGTATGTCGGGCCACCAGCAGCCCCGCTTGTGCACCGTAGACGGGACGGGCCGCGCGGAGTGTGTGTGGTTGGGCGTTTGCACACTGTGCTGGAGAAAACTGCGGAGCTGGGCGTTTAGGCGCTCTGAAACTGCGTTCCTTGTAGCTTGACGCGACGCGCAGATGGGAGGCCTGCGCGGATGCTCCGGGAGTGCGCGAAGTGAACGGGAACCTAACCGAAATCGAAAGGAAGTTTCGGTTAGGTGAGATCATGAAAAAGCACGGTAACTTTGTCATTCTAACACAGGAGGAAGGCAGACGAAACAGGCGCACATGGTTTTCAAAACCATGCACCAACTAGCCCCCCCCCGGTTGTATTACTCGGCTACCTTTCTCATTCTTAGCGAACTGAGGGCTGCAGCTAGGACCGCACTTTGATGGGAGAGGTGATGGGAATGAAAGGGAGGAGGGCGAAAAAGAAGTGCAGATATATCGTATCTGTCGCTCATGCGTAGCCCTTGTTGAAACTGTAACTGTTTTAGCATTTGCTAGCCCGTTTCCTTTCTTCTTTCATTCCCTCTCTTATCCCTTCCCTTACGGCGCGGTTCAGGTGTCCAACGATATATGAGACAGATACTGCGCCATTTCCTTTCCCCAAAAAACCAGTTATTATTATTATTAGCCCGTTCCGCATAATAATTGGTTTTTGGGGACAAGGAAATGGCGCAGTATCTGTCTCATATATCGTTGGACACCTGAACCGCGCCGTAAGGGAAGGGATAAGGGAGGGAGTGAAAGCAGAAAGGAAGGAAGAGGTGCCGTAGCGGAGAGCTCCGGAATAATTTCGACCACCTGGGGATTTTCAACGTGCACTGACATCGCACAGCACACGGGCGCCTTAGCGTTTTTCCTCCATAAAAGCGCAGCCGCCGCGGTCGGGTTCGAACCCGGGAACTCCGGATCAGTAGTCGAGCGCCCTAACCACTGAGCCACCGCGGCGGGTATGCTGAATCAGTTTCGAGCTGGACAGCTTCAGGCTGCGTAACATTAGTGTCGCGTCCCCGAGCAGGTGCAGAAAGGCGTTAAGTAAAAGTGAAAGAAACCAGGGGGACACATGCAAGCCGAACTCGCGGTCTTAGTCCAGGCAGCGGCCACGCGAGTCTCGGCCAATCATTCAGCATACTGGGTAGCTTGAGGCTTGTCGGAAACGTGATCCTTGGACGGCCGCTATTCGTCGCGTCACGGGCGCCCAAAGTGGGGCGTGGCATGTGATGTGCTGCATCGCGCTAGTCTCAATAATAATAATAATAATAATAATAATAATAATAATAATAATAATAATAATAATAATAATAATAATAATAATAATAATAATAATAATAGGTTTTGGGGGAAAGGAAATGGCGCAGTACCTGTCTCATATACCGTTGGACACCTGAGCCGCGGCGTAAGGGAAGGGTTAAAGGAGGGAGTGAAAGAAGAGGTGCCGTAGTGGAGAGCTCCGGAATAATTTCTATCACCTGGGGATCTTTAACGTGCACTGACATCGCACAGCACACGGGCGCCTTAGTGTTTCGCCTCCAACTTAGCAATGGATTAAACTGCAGTTTTTGGTTTGTCTCAGTAACTGTGGTCTCCATGCGCTTGTGCCATTGGCGACAAGAGAGGTAGCTTATATTTGCTGCTTGTCCGGCGTGTATGTCTGGCATTATCTAGGCCGGGTGCCGTTTACGATAGCCGCATGAGGTTGATGGTGTTCACGGAGAAAGGAGTTTACTTTGGAGTAAAAAAAAATAACTGTTCCGACACCGGGAATCGAACCCGGGCCTCCTGGGTGAGAGCCAGGTATCCTAACCACTAGACCATGCCGGAGATGGCTTGTGGCGCCAGAAACGAGCTACAAGTATAGTCGCAGGGAGTAACGTTACCGCTGTACCGCTGGTGTACTTCACTCTATCCGCAAGTCTGTTGGACAGAGCCAATGCAATAAGGTAAGATAAAAGCTCGGCTGGCACAGTGCAGCTTTCTGCTTCTGTCTGTATGCTTT
Organism: Amblyomma americanum; assembly: GCA_030143305.2. NCBI lineage: Eukaryota > Metazoa > Arthropoda > Arachnida > Ixodida > Ixodidae > Amblyomma > Amblyomma americanum. Next base: position 38,101 of record JARKHS020018114.1, on the reverse strand, counting down.
CCAGGCACCGCTGCTTTGGCCAAAGCATGTCGCTGCAGTTCCATGAAAAATAAAAAAAATTCGGCAGAGACATACAAGACTGCTTGCGTGTGGGAATGCGAAAACATGTCATGTACGCAAGACGTAGACGTTTGGTTGCGATTTGGGAACTGAGTTTATTTCAGGCGATGTCTTTTTTTTTTAGAAGTATGACACCAGCACACGCACGTATGACACCACCTGGAACGCTGTACGACGAACGGTTGCATCACAATTTTGATACGGAAGTCTGCGGAGACATACAGTTGAAGGTGGACATGTCGTCGGTCCGAATTCCTGTGGCAAGCTAGCCTCCAACTTGAATAGCACGTGCAAGCTCTATGCAACGAGAAATCGTATGACACCACCCGTAACGCCGTACGACAAACTGTTTCGTCACACTTTTGGTACGAATGTCTGGAAAACTGGCGCACATGGAGACGGCGCATAAGATTGAAGTGGCGGTGCTCGGCTTGCTGTGTGCGTCATACTCCTGCTTGATGACGTCACTCTCTTTGCTTGCCATGCGCTGGCCCTGGGGTTTTCTGTACCATCTTCGAGACAGACAGACAGACACCGCCGGCTTTTCTCGTTAATGGGACTATAGTAACGCTTTCGCTTTAAAATAACCCCGCCGCCCGCCTTTCACACAGTATCGAACCTACATCCGAACTCTCAGCGCTCGTCTGTACTGAACGCGATGTTTAGTGTAATGCACATTCACCATCACACTTCGTTTGGAAATCAGTGAGCGGTACGTCCCCCTGCGCCCTTTGCTTTTTTGTTACTATTTTCTTGAACCAGTTTTTTCGTGTGTTTCTGGAACGTGTGTGCTTTCCACCGCCCTCCCGTTGTGTTGAAGTATCGCGTGGTCATTTTTTTTTTTTTCTGGGCCAGACCTCCGCCCCTGTGACAGTGACGTCGCCCGGGACCTTTGCGAAGGGCAGCCAACCTATTTCTCCTTTGAGCCATCGTCACGAGTGATCGATGGGGATATTATGCCCCCCGTGTGCACGCGTGCATCAAGCAGGGGCGACGGTGTGAGAAATGTGCGACGGATGTTTGCCCCCCTTCGTACTATACACGTCTCGCGCAAATAGTAACGATATAGTGAATGAAAGACGGGGCGCTGTGGCGGCAGAGGGCGCGCGTATACGGAAGAAACTGCGCTTGCGTGCACGGCTTCCCGTGAAGTGATGCGTATGTACAGTACGTCGTTTATACGGCGACGTTAATTCTGACAAACGATGCGGTACTGCTTTGCGTGTCGTCGTCGTGCGCGTATAGTAAATATGCGGCGGGCTAAATTAACGGGCAGGCATGGCCCTCTCGGCTATCTCCCACTCTCCCTGCCAGCGTTCGTGTCAGACAGAGGGACACACTGCTTTCGTTTTTTTTTCTTTTATTTTCTCCCCTTTCCTTTTTTCTTTTCTTTTTGGGCGGCTCGCTCGCGACCCCCGTTTTTCGGAAGAACACTATTTATATCCGGTATATTGGGCCAGCTGTCCACGGGAGGGGGGGGGGGGGTACGGGGTACGGATCCGCGCGAAAGCGAGACCCTCCTCTGCGCGGCCGGAAGAGGATGCACGGCGGGGAAAGTTTTTTGGGAGGGCCTCGCGCACTTCCGACTTCCGGCTGCACGTGCGCGAGCCCCGCTGTTTGCATGCACGTGCAGCAGCGGCAGACCCGCTTTGGGTCCCGCCGCTGGCGGGCGTGGGACCGGGCAATTCTTTTTTTTTTCCTTTTCTTAAGCCGCTAATTAGACAGATTAGCCGGCGTGTGACACGACCTACCTTGGGAGAGATTCCTTCTGCCACCGAGATTACACGCCGTACCCGTCTGCCGAGCTTCCTGCAATCCGCGTTCATTTATTTATTCCTTACTATTTCTCGGGGCTGTGAGTTGCCTTTTTTTTGGGGGGGGGGGGGGGGGGGGGCAGGCTCTGCGTCGGCAAAGCTGCTTCCTTCTCTTGGCGGGCTGCGACCGTTCTGGGTGCACCAGGTTGTGGGAGCTCACTCCGGGCGGTCTCCGCCGCCGGGCTCATTTGCGCGAAGCTGCATGCATGCAGGCATATGCATTCCGGGGTGATTGCGCCCCCCTGTCGGCATCCGTACGAGTGCAGCCTTGGCCCTCCCGAAATAGGCTGGTGGGAAAATAAGGGTCTCTCTGTCTCTCGGTGGGCGTTCGCGAGTTGGAAACGTGTCGCTGTCTCAGCTTTATCCCTTTGCGTATTCCCGGTCCGGCCGCTTGTGGTTGGAACACATATGCGCCTTGCATGCGTAAAAGGCACGGGGTTAGAATCCCGGTAGCGCTCCGGAAACTCATAATAATAATTAGTTTTTGGTGGAAAGGAAATGGCGCAGTATCTGTCTCATATATCGTTGGACACCCGAACCGCGCCGTAAGGGGAGGGATAAAGGGGGGAGTGGAAGAAGAAAGGAAGAAAGAGGTGCCGTAGTGGAGGGCTCCGGAATAATTTCGACCACCTGGGGATATCTTTAACGTGCACTGACATCGCACAGCACACGGGCGCCTTAGCGTTTTTCCTCCATAAAAACGCAGCCGCCGCGGTCGGGTTCGAACCCGGGAACTCCGGATCAGTAGTCGAGCGCCCTAACCACTGAGCCACCGCGGCGGGGCATCAGTTTTGCTATTAGATGCGCAGGCCTCCCGCAGCAGCCTGGCGCTCTTCATAGGAAAGAAGCGGTTGGCAAAGGTGCCTGTGTATCTTTGCCCCAGCGATGCGGGTTAGGTCGGTGGTGGTGGGGGGTGGAAAACCTTTATTACCAGCAAGCCTAGCCGAGGGTTGCAAAAGGGAGTGAGTAAAACGAACGAGGCGATGCAAGGAGGTTATATAAAACTATATAACCTCCTTGAAGCGGTGTCGGTAGGACCAGCCTGGATAGATATGCGCACCGCCGCTCGCGTGGCCACTGGGGAGACCGAGGAATCTGTCAGTCGCTCCTCGAAGATTTTAGAGCACACTGCCTTGTGGAGAGTGCGACAGGATGTGGGAAGTATCTGTGTAGCCGCCGCAATGCTTTCATGGAGAACCTCCCGGAAGGTTCTGATACAATGGTGTGTGGAGTAACAAGGGAGTGCAGTTCTCGTGCATGGCCACCATATCCAGACTTCCCTTAGGGAGCTGGGGAGAGGGTCGCGCTTGCCCCCTAGAGACGTTGGCGTCGCTTGAAGCGAAGTGCTTGTGATGTGCAATAGGGCTCAGTCCACTGATACCTTGGGCACGGGAGGGATACGCGGCAGGTTAAGGGATCCAGCTCGTCCCCTGCGACATTACAGTAAGCAGGGCTGCATTCGCCATTACGATGGCCTGGTGGCTTGATCCGAGCTGCATGCTTGTGGACGTGCGGCTGCATCTTTATACGGCTGGCTACTCGGCGAGAAGTTCTCTCTGCGCTTTCTCTGTATTTGTGAATTGTTTCATACACGCGTACTTTTTTCTTAATTTTGCGGGATGCAGCATGGCGCTGTGTTTTTGCTTTGCAGTAGCGTTTTTCTTCATAGCAGTTTGGTCCCTTGTTCTATACTCATCGCAGGAGTTGACTCATTTACGTTTTCCCCTGACGTCTTATGAGCCTTTTGAAATGTGTCGCAACATGCACGTTCGCAGCAGATGGAAGGTACGAGTGCAATACGAGGCGTTCACATTTAGATCTGGAGGGAATTAAATGTATGCACAAAGAATGTGTTACAGACCTCAGCCCTGCCGCATACTGGAAGTTCTAGCAGCTGGCTCGTAAAGCTATATTTTGGCTCTTGGACTGCGTTTAGGTGAATAATGTAAAAAAAAAATCAGTTCTGCGTAGTTTTACTCATTATAATTCTAATAATAACAATAATTGGTTTTTTGGGGAAAGGAAATGGCGCAGTATCTGTCTCATATATCGTTGGACACCTGAACCGCGCCGTAAGGGAAGGGATAAAGGAGGGAGTGCAAGATGAAAGGAAGAAAGAGGTGCCGTAGTGGAGTGCTCCGGAATAATTTCAAAAACCTGGGGATCTTTAACGTGCACTGACATCGCACAGCACACGGGCGCATTAGCGTTTCGCCTCCATAAAAACGTATCCGCCGCGGTCGGGTTCGAACCCGGGAACTCCGGATCAGTAGTAAAAAAACAAAAAACTCAGTTCTGCGTAGTTTAACTCATTATAATATCTATCGTTCGTCTACCGCAGGAAACAATACTAAGAAAAAGCCCCGAAAAAAAACAAAAGATGATTCCATTCTGTTTAAGATTAAGAAGAGGCGCTGTTCGAACACGCTCTCAGCGCCGGTGCGCTCAGTGTTTCCCCTCGTGCTGAACCAATTATCCTTCGCCGCGGATCGAAGAAACGGCGTTTCGGCTCTATAACACGATCTCAAGGTCGATACTCACACGCCCCGTCGTTCTCATACCCCTCCGTTTTTGTTTCTGTGTTGTGTTTTCCCGTTCGCTGCCTCCCGCGTTCTTTCACGCGTGATGGTGCGTGCAAACGCGTGCGTTTCTTCACCCGAACGCGAGCTCCGTGTACGCGGCAGAATGGCCGATACGCGTCGTTCCGTCGCTCGGACGGCGGAGTGAGAGAGAGCGGACCATTTTCACCGGGGCGCGCTTGGTCGCGGGGCACGGCTCTCGTCGCCGACTCTGCGCGCGGCGGGAGCGAGAACGTGATTTGCATAGCCTTCGGGGCAATACCACCACCGCCGCATGCATCATATATGCCCCGCTGGAGCACACGTAGCAGTAGCAGCAGCAGCAGCAGCAAAAGAAGCCGTCTTCTCCATAACCGCCCGGTTGAGCGCCAACTCGCTTCCCTAAATGCGCGCGCTGCGGACTGAACCTATACCGAACTGCAGGCCCGTCGCTACCCCATTGCGCTTACTTTGCTTCTTCGTTAATTCCTTATTCGTTCTCTCTCTTTCTCCGTGGGAGCTGTTTGTCCTTCGGTTTATCTTTTTCATTCCCCCTCCCCCCTTTTTAGCCGCTCGTTCTTTCTCGTCCGGCGGCGCGGTCGTATCACACACACACCCCTGCGGCGGAGCCGTTTCTCGCTTCATCGTGGCGATCACGCATTCGGCGTGTGCAGCGGCGGTCGTGTCCGACAAGCTGTAAATTCCGGGGGAAAAAAAAAAAAAAGGCCGCGGCCTTATACCTGCTCGCCAACCGGCGCCCTTTATTTTTATTTTTTGATCGCGGAGTGTTCGGTGGAAACCCGTCGCCACGGCGCGAGAACCGCTTTCACGATCTTTCGTCTCTATTCGTTTTGTCCTTGTTTTATATTGCGTCACTTGTTTTATTATTTTTTTTCTTTGTTTATAGAGTGGATTCGCTGCACCGTCGGCACCTTTCGCAGCTTCCCTCCTGGTTACATGCGTGTCTCCCCCCCCCCCCCCCCCCCCCCCCACACACACACACACACACACACCTTCCCCTATGGCCTGCTATTTGCCTGTCTCTCGGCACCGCGCGTTTCGAAGTCTCGCGGCGGCGTCGGCGCTTGGTGAGTTCGCGAGATAAAGTTTTAATGCGCGCCGATAAAACGGGTCCGCCGAAATCAATCTTCGCGGCAAACTGGTCCTCTCGTCGTCCCGTGTCCGCGTTCCTACCCCCCTCTTCTTTCTTCGCCCAGCAAATAGTGACGCCCCGTGTGAATGTGCCGTGCGTGCGCGCGCCTCCTGATACGAGCGAAGAAATTTGTCGCCGCCGCACTGAGCACACACGCAAGGACTAAAACCGGGCAGCATCGGCGCAGCTATATACGGAGCTGGGGTCACCAAATAACGGGCCGTACACACACATGAAAGCTCTCGTCAAGTGCAAACGGGGGATATGGCTGTTGAAGAGAGATTCGACTGTCGTAGTGTTTTCCCATCGTCGTAGATCAGGGCTGGGAGCTTCGTGAATTTGGTTCTTGCCGATTCGGCGACAACGTCAGCTCTGTGCACTCTAAGCACGAATACGCCTATATGGGAGTATAAAAAGGGAGTAAGCTCTACTCTAATGCACTCCCTTTTATGAAGGGGAGTGCACTGGAGGACAGCTTACTCCTTTTCTCCTTTCCGTTCAGAGTGTGGCTTCTTCCGCATCGCTGTTTCGCGCGTTTTTTTTTTTTTTTCAGCGAGCGACAGCTGTTGCTCCCTTAGTCGTCTATCACGTGGCTGAAGCCGTGGGCGTGCCCTGCTTTCTGCCGGGGAACTGCGTGTTCGGTTATCTTGAGAGTGGCGTGCAAACGATTCCCAAATACGCGGCGGTTGTCAGCGCCGCCGCCTTAATGTGACCATGATGGAACGGGTTTCACTCTTGCTACTTGTTTGTTTGTTTGCTTGTTTGTTTTGGCCTTAAGATTCGGAGGAAAGGGATCTGCCAACATTAGTGGTGTGAGACAGGGGCGATGGAGGGGGGGTTAGGCAAGGTAAAGCCACGCATGTGCTCCGTTGCCTGTGTTGTGCCTTGGGAGGATAATAACAAGAATGAAAGAGAAAGGCGAATGAAAGTTGAGTTTGTCATGTAAATGCAACGTAACATTGGCCACCGGACTCTTTAAAAAAGGAAAACAACGTCCGTAATATGTGTCTATACAGACGAGCGCTCAAGCCTGAGCATGGCTGTTTGGTATATGTATAGTGGTAATGACGACATAATTATTTTCGTTGCTTACAAATAGCCATGTATGCATACACGTGGGACTGCGTGGCCTTTGTGTCAACGCTAACACGGCGTTTTTTTTTTTGCGACTATGAAGGCGGAACTGTTTCTGTAAGTGCTTCGGGATTTTCGCACCTGCTAGATTGGTTTCTTTCAACTTTTACTAACGGGATACAGGATGAACTGACAGGGCTTATGAACCGGCGAAACTTGGCCGCAAGCAGTGTCTGGAAAATGAAACGGGAGCGTTTCGAGCTATCCGTGTACGCGGAACTAAAATGTGCTAGTAGTCTCGCTCGCATGAATGCGCGCAGGCGGAAGTGTCGGTCGACGCAGCTACGAGGCACAACAGGAACGCGAGCATTACTTTCATGCAACCCGGCGACTACGAGAGGACAGCGTCTTGGGGGCACAAACGTCGTCATTTCAAGCTGCGTTAGGAGATCTCGGACCCGGGCGCAAGCCTGCTGCGAAAGGCTGTCTCGGACAATATCCGCAGAATCGATTCTTCACTGCAGTATACTTCGTAACTAAAGGATAATTCTGGTGATACTGGTGGAGATGAGTTTGCCTCTCTCGCAGCAAGATACCTATGTTCTACAGCAAAGCTGCAGGTGATGAAGCCGCCACATGAGAAACGGGGATTTCCGTTTGCGGTTCTGATTCACCCCCTTCGCTGTCATGACGCACGTTAGTATGCGTCTCAAAAGCTCGAAGTACTAGTAGTAGGTGCTTGAAGTAGTCAAGCGAGAGGCAGTCGCCTACACGATGCTAGTAGACAGAGATTAAAAGAGGAATGCGCAGACGCGTTGCAAGTTAGCGTCGCCATCCATCCAGCTGAACCAGCAGTCGTATTAAACGGCGTTCGTAGTACACGTTGCACGCGGAGGAGCCAACCACGAGGCGCGCGTTCCCCGCATTCGCAAGTGCCGCACTCGACGAGAGGGGAAGATGTATTCCCCGAATCGCTCGCTGCGTAGTTAACCACTCGCTCATAGTTTCCGCATAGTAACCAAACTCTCGGATTGCGTGTTCGCTATTTTCTTCTTGTTTTATCGCAGTGGATAGGGAGGCCGTGTAGAAGGCTTTCGAGGCGGGGGGGGGGGGGGGGGGGGGGGGTAGCAGGATCAGGCGCAAACAGCAGCAGCAGCAGCAGCTTGTTCTACAGTGGTGCCGAGTGTGTTTCGCAACTTGTTGAACGCGGCACGTAGGCGAGCTTAGTCGGTTGGTGCTAGCGGGGGAGAGGGGGCATGGATAGAAGCGCAATCTTTAGGCTTCTTTCTTTTCTGCTTTCTTTTAATCTTGCTGAAGCCAAGAATGCGTGGTTCGCTGGCGGGGCGCCGTCGTCTCGTCGCCGTCGTCGTGGGGTCGCACGACGAGTTTTTCGCTCCGTGATGCGAGCGTTCGCGCGCGTCTGCCGCAAGAAGACTCGCGGCGAAGCCGAATTCAGTAGAAGGAGGGGAAAAAAGAAGCTAAAGGAACAGGCTTGCGCGTAGAACGCTGGCGCGCGCGATCGCTCGGGCGTGCCCACGAATGGCGCTCGCTCCGGGAGACGAGTGGCGCATGCTGAGTGGCGCCCCTCCTGCGGCCCTTGGCGCTCGACGAATCTCCCTCGCCGCTCGCCTTCAGAGGCCGGCCGCCCTGCTGCCTGGCGCGGGTCGCGGCGCTTCGCTATACGTCGCCAGTCGGCCTAGCCGCGTATCAAAGGAATCTCGGTTCGAGGAAACCGGGCTGGTACAGACAGAGAGGGAGTGTGGTTGTGGAAGATTTCTCTCTTTTTGTTCTTTTCATACAGCGCTGTTGCCAAGTCTTGTTTTCTCTTTTCCTAGTTCATGAATACCCGGCAGTTGGCGCGGAGCTTAGGGTAACGGAGCGGATTCCTAGCGCGGCCAGAGTCGCATGGGCGCATGCGATTACGAAGCATGCGGTGATTGGGTGAGCACTGCTGGAGCTGGACAGGGTTAGTTTGAGATGAACTGGATAGGTATTTGCCCTTCAGTGGACGTAGTTGCTTGGCTGCTGCTGCTGCTGCTGCTGCTGCTGTGATGATGATGATGATGATGTGGAGCAACCGGCACCTGCGACGGGACATCAGGGTGTCGTTCTGTGAGGTTCGCGTGCTTCGAGAACGCTCCACGTGCTATGCGAGGCCACAGCGAGCCGGATTATACGATTTCTGGAGGTACAGCGGCCATTATGCGCGCTGCTTTCCGGGCATGTATCATTTGAGTGTGCCCATTCGCACATCGTGTTCAGGTGTTTATTTTTAGAGCACAGCTCTTAGGCGCCCGTTCGTGGATTTCGCGTCTTCGTCGGCGTAGTTAGCGTAACAGGCCGTCCTTTCAGCAGCCGTGGCAGGTAGTGGCAGAGAGAAACGCCACCTGCCACGGCGGCGAGAGCGCGGAGGAATGGACAACCCGAAGGCCCATGGCTGCCACGGGAACATCCCGGAGGGTGGCCTTGCAGCGTCACACGCGCACCTGCCAGCGGTGGCAGGAGGCGTGCGAAGAGCTGCGCTCAAATTTCGCATTACCGACTAACGTAATCGTCTGTCAGTTTTTGTTTGTTTTTAGCAACTTGGCAAGCTCACTTAGCGAGATAACGACCGATCCTCGTCAGATATTTGACAGGCTCCGTCTCTCTGCCCCTGCATCGAAAAAGTCCTACCATCGTGTCGCGGTTGAACCAGAGCCGATGCTGGCGTATAGACGCCTCGCGCTCCAGTCACGCGCGTTTATCACGCGAATTACTGGGCCCGATATCGTTGCGCTTTATAGCTCTCTAATACGTGTGTTTCTCCTCTCACTACGCCTTCGTCAGTTCTTTTCTGCTCCTGTACGAAAAAAGGAGCATTGTGGTACGACTCCTACAGATGCTGTTCTGGGGTGATGCTTGCGGTGCTGTGTGTCTACGCAGATGATGCACACGTTATGTTATGTTATGTTCGTTACGTTGAGTTATGTCGCGCTACGTCGTGCTACGTTGCGTTACGTTGCGTTGCGGTGTGCTTAACGTTCTGCAGTACATGAGCTATGAGCGACGCCGTAGTGGATTAATTTCTGCCACCCGGGGCTCCTTATCGTGCACTGACATGGTACAGTATACGGCGGCGCGTTTTCAATTCCTCGCCCTTCCAAATGTGGTCGCCTTGGTACCGAATTCCATTCCGCGACCTTGGGCCCAGAAGCCGAACGCCATGGTCACAGAGACAGTGCGGCGCCGGTGCGCGTGAGTGTTATTGTTGTTGTTGTTGTTGTTGACCTCACACATTTTACGGCAGACTGCTTCCTTCATACGCGCCGTCCTTTCTTTTTCTTCGCAACATGCTACTTTCTCGCGCAATCGAAGCAAAGCTTGCGATGCTATACGTCGCAATCCTCCGTCGCCGTGAGAACAGCGAATACATACGTGCACCCGCGCGCAAGGCGTCGTCCCCCTGCGGCCGTGGGCGATTAAACGCCGCTGATTCCCCCGAAGTCGCGCGCCGGCTCGTAGCGCGGTACACACACACGAGGTCCGCGTGTACGGCTCGTTGATTTCCCACGCTCCCTGCAATCGGCCGCCGCTTCCGCGGAGTCTCGTGCTTTGGCCGCCGCGCCGTGGCCGATAAGATCGGGTCGTCGTTCTCCGCCATTGCGCGCGGACCCACACACGTCGATGGTGCGCCGCCCTCTTTCGCGTTTGTTCGTTTCTTTCTCTCCTCCTGTCCTGTGCCGTGGGTTGTTTATTGTGCCCCCCCCCCCCCCTCCCCCAGGGAAGGCTTCTGTTTTCGTTTTACTGCGCTCGTCGTTATTTGCATCGCTCATTGGTTCCTCGTCACTGCTCGTGGCACAAATAGCCGCCGACCTTTCCGTCTCCCGCGAGCCTAGTTTTTTTTTTTTTTACCCCTAATGTCGGTTCCGCTATGTGGTCGGTAGCCCGCGCGGCCTTGGGTTACCTGAACTAAGAACGAAAACCACGCAAAGGACGATACACAGGGAAGAAGTAGACAGGACGAGCGCGGACTTGCAACTGTTTATTGAAACACATCTTCCTTCCATCACCAACCCTACGCATGCGCAACAAGCAAACTCTATCTTATCGAGTTCAAGAACTTCAGCTCCTTCTTGTACAGATAGACCGAAGCCTCGCTTACACACTTCTCGGGCCCATATCTATCAATCTGCCAGGCTTCGATGACCTCACGTGTTTTCTGGTCTTTGGCCCTTCCGATTATCTTTGTACGCTCAAAGAGTGGCGTGCATTTATTGTCACAAGAAAGACAGTGTTTGGGCAAATGCATGCCGCTGTGAGAGCCCAACGAATTTTTGTGTTCTTGTAGGCGCTTATTAATGCAGCGTCCCGTTTGTCCCACGTAAACTGAGCCGCAACTAAGCGGGATTTCATACACTACTCCCATTCGACAGGACACAAACTTGATTTTGTGGTTTACACCACAGCCTGCTTTTGTTCTCGTTTCATTGTTAGTTAGCGCGCACAAACGGGACAGCTTACAAGGCGCCGAAAAGAAGATTTCCACACCGAATTTTCTTGCCACCCTCTTCAGGCCATGCGAGGTCTTATGTATATAGGGCAGTACTTCAAATTTCCGCCTCTCACGAATGCCAGATTCTCGAGCACTAGAAGTTGGGATGACGGTTCTCAACAGAGACCCGGCAGCGGCCTGCAGAAGCGACGAGGGAAACCCAGCACAACTTAGGCGTGCGACTTGAGCGGAAAAGCTGAGTGAAACCTTGTGAAAACAGGACTTCAGTAATGATGACCTCAAGCAGGATGAAGCAATTCCTCTCTTAATAAGCTTAGAGTGACAGGAGTCATAGGGTAAAAGGGCCTTTTTTGTTCTAGGCATGTACATCCAACACAAGTGGTCCGGTTCACTGAAAAACAATCTCAAGTCCAAGAACTGTAAGCAAGAATTCTCAGGCAATTCTACGGTAAAATTCAAACTGGGAGCCTTAGATTTAAAAGACGTTAAAACTTCATTAGTGACCTCTTGTGGGTTGTCATTGGGATTCATTTTTAAGAGTATTAAAAAGTCGTCTACGTATCGGAAAACTCGCGCGATGCGGTCGTCAGTTAGCGCCCGTGAGAGTGAACAGTCAACTTCCGCTAAATATATTTCAGTGAGAACAGGTGCAACACTCGACCCTATACAAATGCCTCGTTTTTGCACATAGAATTTATCCTGAAAACTCACTAGCGTTGAGGAGAGGTACACATTCAACAGTTCCATGAAACCTTCTATCGAAATGCCGCAGGCATTTTGGAACCCCACAACCCCCAAACGCTCTATACAGTTGCTGACCGCCATGAGCAGTTCGTTGTGAGGAACCGAATAAAACAGCTCCTCAATGTCAACCGAGAAGCCATAATTAACACCTGGCATGCTCTCTTTGAAAATTTTCACAATGCCGTCCGAGCTGGTGGTCTTGTAGGGGTCTTCAGGCGACAGACTCTTCAGGTGTCTTTGAAGGTATCGGCTAACAACTGCCTGCCAGGTTCCTCTCTCCGTTACGATTGCTCTAAAGGGGCATTCCAACTTATGACTCTTTGCACTAAAAAACACAGTGAGCACATGTACCTTGTTACTCATCACTTCATTCTTCATCCGCTCAAGCTTCAAATCATCTAAAAGCGCAACCGCTTTGGCCTTCGCCTTCGTCGGCTTCACATCCGCAACTCGGAAGTTCTTGTTGATCGCTGTTAGTGCCTTCTCCCCGAATAGTTTCCGCGGTAGGACCACGAAGCCGCCTTCTTTGTCGGACAAAAGAACCCGTAGCCCAGAATCACAAATTGAGCCAGCGATCAACAAGAACTTCCGTGTTGCGGATGTGAAGCCGACGAAGGCGAAGGCCAAAGCGGTTGCGCTTTTAGATGATTTGAAGCTTGAGCGGATGAAGAATGAAGTGATGAGTAACAAGGTACATGTGCTCACTGTGTTTTTTAGTGCAAAGAGTCACAAGTTGGAATGCCCCTTTAGAGCAATCGTAACGGAGAGAGGAACCTGGCAGGCAGTTGTTAGCCGATACCTTCAAAGACACCTGAAGAGTCTGTCGCCTGAAGACCCCTACAAGACCACCAGCTCGGACGGCATTGTGAAAATTTTCAAAGAGAGCATGCCAGGTGTTAATTATGGCTTCTCGGTTGACATTGAGGAGCTGTTTTATTCGGTTCCTCACAACGAACTGCTCATGGCGGTCAGCAACTGTATAGAGCGTTTGGGGGTTGTGGGGTTCCAAAATGCCTGCGGCATTTCGATAGAAGGTTTCATGGAACTGTTGAATGTGTACCTCTCCTCAACGCTAGTGAGTTTTCAGGATAAATTCTATGTGCAAAAACGAGGCATTTGTATAGGGTCGAGTGTTGCACCTGTTCTCACTGAAATATATTTAGCGGAAGTTGACTGTTCACTCTCACGGGCGCTAACTGACGACCGCATCGCGCGAGTTTTCCGATACGTAGACGACTTTTTAATACTCTTAAAAATGAATCCCAATGACAACCCACAAGAGGTCACTAATGAAGTTTTAACGTCTTTTAAATCTAAGGCTCCCAGTTTGAATTTTACCGTAGAATTGCCTGAGAATTCTTGCTTACAGTTCTTGGACTTGAGATTGTTTTTCAGTGAACCGGACCACTTGTGTTGGATGTACATGCCTAGAACAAAAAAGGCCCTTTTACCCTATGACTCCTGTCACTCTAAGCTTATTAAGAGAGGAATTGCTTCATCCTGCTTGAGGTCATCATTACTGAAGTCCTGTTTTCACAAGGTTTCACTCAGCTTTTCCGCTCAAGTCGCACGCCTAAGTTGTGCTGGGTTTCCCTCGTCGCTTCTGCAGGCCGCTGCCGGGTCTCTGTTGAAAACCGTCATCCCAACTTCTAGTGCTCGAGAATCTGGCATTCGTGAGAGGCGGAAATTTGAAGTACTGCCCTATATACATAAGACCTCGCATGGCCTGAAGAGGGTGGCAAGAAAATTCGGTGTGGAAATCTTCTTTTCGGCGCCTTGTAAGCTGTCCCGTTTGTGCGCGCTAACTAACAATGAAACGAGAACAAAAGCAGGCTGTGGTGTAAACCACAAAATCAAGTTTGTGTCCTGTCGAATGGGAGTAGTGTATGAAATCCCGCTTAGTTGCGGCTCAGTTTACGTGGGACAAACGGGACGCTGCATTAATAAGCGCCTACAAGAACACAAAAATTCGTTGGGCTCTCACAGCGGCATGCATTTGCCCAAACACTGTCTTTCTTGTGACAATAAATGCACGCCACTCTTTGAGCGTACAAAGATAATCGGAAGGGCCAAAGACCAGAAAACACGTGAGGTCATCGAAGCCTGGCAGATTGATAGATATGGGCCCGAGAAGTGTGTAAGCGAGGCTTCGGTCTATCTGTACAAGAAGGAGCTGAAGTTCTTGAACTCGATAAGATAGAGTTTGCTTGTTGCGCATGCGTAGGGTTGGTGATGGAAGGAAGATGTGTTTCAATAAACAGTTGCAAGTCCGCGCTCGTCCTGTCTACTTCTTCCCTGTGTATCGTCCTTTGCGTGGTTTTCGTTCTTAGTTCATGGATTACCAACTAGCCCCCCATCGCACACTCATTTGGTTACCTCTCTCTCGGCCCCGCACCCCCCCCTCCCCCCCCATATGTTTTCCTTGCTGGCAGCCGGAAGAGTCCCGGACCGAGCATGCGGGCGGCCCGGCTGTGCTTGACTCGACCCTGTCCCAATGTCGCCCATCTGGGTTGCGCATAGACTGCTGCGGCCACTGCTGCGGTTTCTTCGAAGTGAAGTTCGGATCGGCCGGTTGTAGCGAAGCTTGCGCTCTCGTCTGTCGCGATTCCGTAGCCGTATATGCGTTTGCAGATTAGCCTTCAATTGCATCTCTCCTTTGTTTGTCTCGTCGCGGTTGTGCAACTGCTGGTGCAGCGATTGTTCTCAGGCAGGTGTATCTGCTACGTGAGTGCGTTGCATAAGAGCTCCGCCAGAACACGTGTCAAGGCGCAGTGCCGTAGGGCGACACTGCGGAACTGAGCACGCATGATGGCGCCTATGTGTGAGGGCAACTCTGCTACGCCACTGTGTGCCTCCACGGTGGTGTCTGAGTGGTTGTAGCGTTCAGCCGCTGAGCCCATTGTCGCAGGATCGAATCCCAGCCGCGCCGGCCGAATTTTTTGTAGATGCGAAATGTGTAATCACCCGTGTGTCCTGAAGGTGCACGTTAAAGGTGCACCACAACACAACACAGCAGAGCACAATACACCGTACACCGCACCACAACACACCGCACCAGCTGCGCCCGTGAATTTTCAAAATCCAGTCGGATACAACTCAAGAACGAAGCGGCTTTTCCCCCTATAAGGACCCCCTTGCAGCCAATGGCGTCGGCCAGTTCTCGTGACTCTGCTCACGTGACAATGCAGAGAGCGGCGCGTCAATGCAGGAACCTACCCTTGACCACGGAATGAGGGGACTATCCCCTTTCAGCTGCCACTCAGTTGTCAGGCTAGCGGCGTCATGATAATCGGCCGACGCCAGTGGCTGGAAGGGGGTCCTTTCGCGGGGCACAAGCCGCTTCGTTCTTGATTAGTGTCTCACTGCAGACGACGCTGCCATGTTCCTCTTACTTGCGATGAGAACGGTGCTTCCTTCGCGATAGGATATATGTTATGCCGGACAGGCGTGCCCTATCTGCTTTCAAAGCACAGCGAAGCCAGGCGACGACAGCCAGGAATACACATGTACAAACACAGATGCTGTGTTCTCCACATATTCTGCTGTACATACTGCGCGGTCATTCACCGAGAGAGGAGAAGGAAAACCTTGGTTAGTTAAAAAAAAATGGAACGCAGCTTGAGGCCGAGAGCAGAAAGCGTTGCTTCCTGATGACCTCGGTGGGTCGCTCGACGGTCCGGCGTTGGACAGCCAGGTACGAGCTGAGCACGCAGTGCGACCTCCCACTGCTCGAAAGTATTGAGTTGAAGCTCTGGTTTAGGGAGATCAGAGGGTCAAGCCCATAGGATGTGTCCTCTATCAGCACCCCAGGTGGGCAACCTTATGAGGTTGAACTAAACCTCAAAATGACCTCAACCTCACGTTGTGAGGTGAGGTTGACGTGAGGTCGGCGACGGCTCGAAATTTTGTGAGTGAGGTCAGCAAATCAGACCTCTAACCTCACGCGCGAGTTTGAGGTTGAGTGAGGTCGTCATCCAGTGAGGTCGAAATTTTGAAGTCGAGACTTTTCGCAGTTGCCGCGTCTTACTTCGACGAGTGCCGCTTCCGAAGCGGAGTTGCAGCTCACCACCGCAATGTTCATGCAGTGATGTCGCTTGGTGTTCGGTTTCCCCTGTTTGGACAACCGGATGCCACAGTTCCCTCTTAGCTTTCGGTGCTGCGCCGTAATGTCCGTTCAGTCCGAGCCTACGGGAAGACGCACCCCTCTGGTCTTCCTGGAGGGAGTGCTGCTGTCACAGCACGCCACTCTCCCTCCCCCTTGCCCCGCTGGCGTAGCAGCCGTAGCTGCCTGCCGGTCGGCTCAAACTCTCGCGAGTGCGCAAAGCACGTAGCTCACGTTGACCCGCGGTAGCTTTGTCTGATGCCACAGACAAGTAAGTTCAGTCCAACAGGCACGCTATATCAATTCGTCGCAGCGCAGATGGCCCAAAAGCAAGATTGATTCGTGTTCATGCTCGTTGCCGGCGCTGACGCCACGGCTCTTGCCTTGCAGTCGAACCGAGGGATCCTGCTGTACATTACACGATGACTTAACAGAAACTGGAGCAGTCGGCACAGGAGAGGGAATGTGATTCAGGCTGTTCCTAACAAGGACACATGCTGATTCGATGAAAAGAGAACGAAGCCAGAAAAGCCTGTATACCACCGTCGAAGCTTTTGATCGGTGTCTTCCCCTTTCGAATCTCACACTACTGCTGCATGCACATTCCCGTTCCGTACTGCAAGCAGATGCAAATATAATTTCACTTTTATATCCTTCCAAATAACCTCTCTTTGTCCTCCTGTTCCTTGTTCCTTCTCGGAAATTCACACATTATGCCGAAATACCGCAGCACGGGGCGAACGTACCAGCAAAGCGGTGTTATAGCGGTAACATATGCAAAACTATAATGAATGTATGGTGATGTGGTAGCCGATTCGTTTTACTTTTTTTTAAATGAAGATGTGTTAATAGGGCTGATTACGTGTTGGCGCTGTGCTACCGAGTCGATGTTTCAAACCTTCTAATATGACGTGTAATGGGGCACACTCTTGTTCGCTTCTGTTTTTAGTGTGCGATTTTTGTTTGTAAGTTTGTAATCATTCTCTTTGTTTCTTTTTTTTCTCGTATGGGATCAGTTAGGTTGGCGGCTGGCGTGGTGCTCGCGGGTAAAAAACTTCCAAGATGCCGGCGTATCATTGATTAGTTCAGTTTTGAAGGAAAACAAGTGATTGACTCAAAGCAGCTTGTCTCAGACTGGTTGACGAAATGGTACCCAGAATTCTGTTCAGGTGTATAGTATTTAGGCGTTTTTGTTTTTTTTTTTGTCCCAGTGGGGGGAGGAAGGACTGGAAAAAGATTTCGCTCGGGCAAAATTTGAGCGGAGAGCCATGGTGCTCTTGACAGAGAGAGAGCGGTTCACGCTGCCCACTCTAGGCCAGTTGTTTGGCCCGTGTGATTTGAATAGTCGGCACACTGTAGTGTTCGAAGACGTAATTTAGCCCGCTCCTGCAAAGTGCCGCGGGATCACCGAGTCATCCGAGAATTATCAGGATTTCGAAACTATTACCATCGCCACCTGGAGGGAAGTGGCGGAAACGGGGGAGAGTCTTGACCACCCAAGAAAATCAACATCATCGTCATTAATTATTAGCTGCGATTATTCCTGTTTTCCTGCAGAATTAATGTCTTAGGTTGCTGGTAATGTTCAATTTTCAATCAATATTCTTGAAACTTTTAATTTGATAGCGGCATATCAACTTGCCCGGGCTTATAAAGATACACTATTATTATCGTCATCATTATCGCCATCACCTCTAGGGTCAACGGCATGTGTCGTTGCATGATCGTTAGAGTATGTCACAGATGAGAACTGGCGCGTTTACCTGCTGGACAATTCGAATGTCATTAATGTGGACCGAGCTGTGGGCACTCTTTGTAATGCGTCATGCGCGCATGTGTAGTAATGTGTGATCCATATGGTCCTTGAAATGAGGGTGGGTAAGGACCTGGTATGACGTCAAATTAGATCGCTGTCACGTGACCTGATATTACGTCGCACTCATATGATGTCATCACTAATACTAATCTGCCGCCGCGGTGGCTGAGTGGTTACGGTGCTCGACTGCTGGCCCGAAAGACGCGGGTTCTATCCCGGCCGCGGCGGTCGAATTTCGATGGAGGCGAAATTCTAGAGGCCCGTGTGCTGTGCGATGTCAGTGCACGTTAAAGAACCCCAGGTGGTCGAAATTTCCGGAGCCCTTCACTACGGCGTCCCTCATAGCCTGAGTCGCTTTGGGACGTTAAACCCCCATAAAACCATAAACTAATACTAATCAGTCTTAGCATTAGCTAGTTACATTAATATGCATTGGTTAGACATGTTGATCAGTGTATGTTAATTAGCATTAACTATTGATGTGACGTCATCATCTTCGTCACGTTACTCGGCGGCTCGTGACATCACATGGTGCCGTTTCTTGCAGGCACTTTTTTGCGGACATGACCTTGAAACTGAGCCATCTAATGCTTTCGCATTAATAAAAGAGGCCGCTCGCTTCTACACAGACATAAATACAACGTGCCTCTGTTGGTGTACTACAGTCGCAGCTTGTTAAGTGTTTTCGAAGGCAGCATACAGAGGACTGAAAAGAGAGTGTGCTGGGTGACAAAATTTTCATCTACGCTGAGTGCTCTCGCTATGCCGGATCGAGGTAAAAAATCGAAATATACTTATACACGTCTGCGTAGCCGTCACATTGGAAAGCATATCGGCGACCAGTTTCTGTGCATTCGCTATTCTCAAGTGTTAATGCGCCCAGGCTGATCACAGACGGAGTCCTCTTTTTGGCTTCACTGTGCCGCCGCCTGTAGTTCGCGAAAACCGCCAGTGCAGTCGAAAAGGCGAAATTGCGCCGAACACAGGACGACATACACCACCGCGGTCATCTCGACCGCGCCGGAAATGCGCTTGCATGCCGTGGAGCTGGCGTTTTACGACCCGCCCTAACAAACACACACTGTCCGAGAGAAATCCGCGTTGCATCGAGACCGCACTATCGCTGCGATAGTGTTACTTTCTTTTCTTGGGACACTCGCAGCGCTTTATTTATCTTGGTGTACCTCTCTATCTCTGGTTGCCGACTGTTTGCCGCTGTGACATCGCCTCACCACAGTGTGGGGTGGTCTAGAAATGTCTTGCGCAGCGCAAATCTGCGATCAGATAACAGTTCTGCCTTTGCAGTTCTGCCCAAAGTGCATTCAGGCTGTGTGCGATATTTGGCGAACTTCGCACTGGCCACGTTTAGACGCACACGCGTTCATTGCAGAGTTTAGAACTGGTACCGCGGCCGAGGAGCTCGCATGCAGTGGCCCTCGCAGTGGCCCTCCTTATCTCCGACCCTTGCGACTACATCTTGTCGGACTCCGCTTCTGGTAATCGTCCTCCGTCACCCATCTTCTCGAGATTCGCCTCGCACTCTGGTCTGGACCCCGGGTCACACAGCTGTGGAGGGAAATAAATAGGCGCATGCCTGGGCCCAACCTCTTTCTTTCCGGGATTACTCTCCCCTTTGGACGCCTCCCCTGAGCCGGTACACCGTTTAAACCCCATACCCCCGGTCTTCGTCACCCAGATGCTAGAGCATTTTCTCACCCGCCGCCAATACCCCCTTGCTCATCCTCTTCTCCTCTGTCGCGAGGAGTCCGTTTCACCTCGTTGACCCGCCTCGGTGGCTCAGTGGTTAGCGCGCTCGGCTACTGATCCGGAGCTCCCGGGCTCGAACCGGACCGCGGCAGCTGCGTTTTTATGGAGGAAAAACGCCAAGGCGCCCGTGTGCTGTGCGATGTCAGTGCACGTTAAAGATCCCCAGGTGGTCGAAATTATTCCGGAGCCCTCCACTACGGCACCTCCTTCTTCCTTTCTTCTTTCACTCCCTCCTTTATCCCTTCCCTTACGGCGCTGTTCAGGTTTCCAACGATAGATGAGACAGATACTGCGCCATTTCCTTTCCCCAAAAACCAATTATTATTGTTATTCACCTCGCCATCTTCACACCGGCACCTACCCCAACCTCGCTACCATCGCTTTTATCCTAAGCGGCTGTGCAGGGAGCGTGCGACTTTATACCACATTGTATGGGCCTACCTGGCCATTCCGAATGTAGCCGGCTGTGAGCGTGCCCTGCGGTTGCCCGGGCTGCTGCGGCCACGAGGGCCGTGGAGCCCTCTTCCAGATCGAAGTTCCCCTCAGCCTCACCGTAAAGATATTTTCCACCACCACCGGCCATCCGGTACACGTCACGCTTTAAATGCCTCCACTGCGCTAAAGCTGTGTTTTCTCGAGACCTCTTTTGTCGCAGCCATGTCTGTCTGCTCAGGTGAGAGCTCGATACTTCTCCTAGAGGAATAACGGGATGCCAAATGCGTGTACTGACTAAGTCAGACCACCCTTAATTTTACACGTGTCCTTCATCTCATTTTTTTTCTTTCTGTGAACCACATCCGGCGACTTGCCCAAGTTGACGTCATAGCAGAATCTGAGGCCAGCCCTAATCCTTCTCAAATCCACTCCAAGGCATCCAAGAGGAGCGTCGAGAAGGCCGCGCTGCTTGTGCGCAGACATTCGGTGTCATTTGCCGAAGTCGCCGCATCCGCGGAGGCTACACTTCGCGTGCAGAAAGAAAGAAAGAAAGAAAGAAAGAAAGTGGAAGCCTCCGCGGCGAGTCGTCTGTGTGCCGTCCCCTGTGCCGGAGTCGTCGTCGTTTCCTCTTCTCCAGACTCTCGCGGTGAGAGGACGGACACACGGCGGCTGAGGCGGCGCCGTGCTGGGCCTGGTCCGTGGGAAAGCCGAAACTCGACACCCTGTCGCTCGCCTTCTGCGCTCCTCCTCCTCCTCCCCTCTGTCTCGGCAACCTAAGACAAGGGAGACGGAGAGAGGGAAAAGAAATGTGCTTTGGAAGCCGACGCTTGCGTTCGACCTTCGAGAATAGGAAAAAAAAGGAAAGATAAGCAGCTCATTGGGCAAGAGCGGGAGAGACCTGTGCACGTGTTGCCTCTGTATCGCCTCCTCTTTTTCCTCCTCCATTTTGCCGTCCACCCCCCCCCCCCCCTTTTTTTTTTGTTGACTCTGCGTGCCTGGGCTTTCGATTTCATCTCTCAGGCTCTGAGTTGTAACGCTCCGCAGTTTGGGCTGTTTTAGGGCATTTTTTCCCACGTTTCGAGATCTCGCCCTCTTGTCCCGTACTGTTTGTAGCTCCCCCTCCCTGCTTCTTTCCTCCTCCGTTTGATTCTTTCTACGCGGCGACCTGCACGCTTCATTTACACGTTGCCTCTCGACCGGTAATGCTCTCTCTCTCTCTCTCTCCATGTCTGTGCCTTTAAGTGACATCCCTCTCCCCGTTTTGTTTTTGACTTGCGTGAACTTCGTCGACTTTATTCCGGTTTGCGCAAGTCTCGTCGCAGGAGAGCGACGATCGTTTTCACCGGAACGCTTCCGCGCTTGTCGACAGCGTTCATCCTTTCCCACGGACAAAGTGCGGAGCGTCATTTTATAGTTCCGACAGATAAGGTTCTCGTTTCTTTTCTTTTTTTTTTTGCTGTATAAACTATGCTCAACTCGCTTACTAATCTTGCGCTGAACGACGTGTGGAGTAATGCGTACAGTGCAAATTTGTTGTTCTTGTCGACCCGCCGTGGTGGCTCAGTGGTTACGGCGCTCGACTACTGATCCGGAGTTCCCGGGTCCGAACCCGACCGCGGTGGCTGCGTTTTTATGGAGGAAAAACGCTAAGGCGCCCGTGTGCTGTGCGATGTCAGTGCACGTTAAAGATCCCCAGGTGGTCGAAATTATTCCGGAGCCCTCCACTACGGCACCTCCTTCTTCCTTTCTTCTTTCAATCCCTCCTTTATCCCTTCCTTTACGGCGCGGTTCGGGTGTCCAACGATATATGAGACAGATACTGCGCCATTTCCTTTCCCCCCCCCCAAAAAAAAAACAATTAATTAATTAATTGTTTCCTGCCAGTTTTGAGTTTCGTGCGGCTGTTGAGGTTCGTGCCGCAGCGTTCATTGGATGCCATCCTCGTACCTAACAACGCCTCCCATAGCTTATTTTTTTTAGGCCTGTGGAGGCCATTGTTCAGCCGTATAAAATGGAGTCGCTATTCTATAAACAGGGCCGCTCGCACGAATAAAGCTTCTTTGTCTTCCTCTCTAGAGAGCGGCTTGTTTGCTGACTGCGGCTCCGTCCGCTCGCCTTAGCCGTTGGCTATAACCCTAGGGGCCGGCCTGGCGTTCCGTTCCTCAGTTATCGCCGCAAGACCCTGTGTACGTATGTATGGCTAGGTGAATGCTGGAGGTGGGCATTCAACATTTATTGTTGATAGTCCTATGGAAAATTGATTTTATTATTTTTTAAGCTGTTCTTTGCTAACAGCACAGCCATAACAGCATTACGGACTGTCTGTCCGTGTTATCTGAAATCTATATTCTGTTATGTTTGTCCAAAACGGCAGTCAGCGGCTTTTCGTTGCCGCTCGTACCCGATCGCTTGTTGAGCGCGGGATCAGATCCCGATCGCCGCGGCCGTGTTTCGATTGGGGTGAAGCGCGAGAACTCCCGGATGTTGTGTGACGTCACAGGCCGTCGACAGTTATCGCGAGCCGTCGCCAACAGTGTCTCTCGTAGTCATGCAGTGTGCTGCTTCGAAACGTCAAACCACGACGCGTGTTCCAATTCCAGCAGCGTTCCTTTCGCGAAACCAAATTTACGGCACCTCGAGGGGAGGGCGGTGTGTTTTCTTCACATCGTTCGGAATGTCGCCGGCAGAGCAAAAAGACGGAAATGCAGGTTGGCACTCTATGCGAAACTGAAGGAATAGCGCTACCTTTGAAAAAAAGATAAAGAAAGAAAGATAGCGACATCTAGCGGACGTTGAGCGGCGACAGGGTGTGTCCGTAACGGGGAGGCACATACTTGTCCAACGCCCGCGTAGGGAGCGCTCTTCCGCCGCGCAGATTCCCACACTCGGCGCGCGCGAGTTTCGAATGTGGGGCGCCAAGGAGAAGGAGCCGCTTGGGGGCGTCGCCGAATATCGCCACCACTCAATGCGGAACCAGATGTAATACGGCGGCAGCGTCTTCGCCTCTGCCGCCTGCCGAATAAGATATATAAACACAAGAGCGGCGTGTGTTGCGAATCCCGAGCCGGAGCTCATGCTCGCCTCGTTGTTGTGTCATCGCTTTGATTGGGTGTTAACCCCCTCCATCTCCAACGAGGAAACGAGGTCAGAAACATCGCCGCTTCTCCCGAGCCTTCCCAGTGCATGGCGGCAACAGGGTCTCTCGCGTACACGGCCCGATGTCTTTCGATGATCTGCTGGCTGCGGTCCTCCGCCAGCTAGAGGCCATATGCTATATTTCGCGAATTGGCGCCAACTAACGAATGGCCAAAGCCACGCAGCTCTTCGTGCGTGACAACGGTTGGCGGTGATTAGCGCCGGCGTCTTGGCGATGGCCGGGTACGGCAGCATTTCCAGGGCTCCGGCTGATCGCTAAGCGCGTGCGAACTCCCCCTGACTGTCTGCGGCGCCAGAACCGCAGCTCGTACACCGCTGCACGGTACTGTAACGAGGCAGAGCGTAGCGCTCCCTTTCAAGTGTATGCACTCGACACACAGACATCGTCGCCTCTGTCGACGACGAGTGCGCCGATGGCAATTCCGCGTGCGAGGGTGCGGCAGCTTCCTTCGCGTTCGTGATTGATGAAGGAGCGCTGCTGAGCACGGCGCTGGAAAGGATAAGAGGGGGTTTCCTTGCTTCGATAAGGTGGGCTCTCGTGGTTGTTGTCGCTGTGCGAGCTAGTTGCGGTCGTATACGCGGGCGCATGCAATGCCGGAGCTGTGCAATGCCGTGCGCCTATGTTGACAGGTTTCGTTTACTGTCGCGAAAGGGGAAATTGCCTCTTCGAGGTGCTCCGTCAAAAGGCGGCCGCTGGGACTATATGCAGCGACGACGGGTAGCGATGCGTTCTTACGGGTGTGCAAAATTTTTCAGTTTCAGGAACCGAGTGGTGCGAGGAAAAACAAAACAAAAAGCAGATATAAGGTAGAGGGAGCGGCGTAATGTTGCGCGTACTCATATAGATGCGCGGTCGTCGACTTTCTGCTTGGCTGCGCAAGAGCCATTGGAGCGTTTGCCCCCGCGTGATTTGCAAGCGGCCAGCTTGCGTGGTTCATACATATTGGCGCGGCACCGGCGTTATACAGCGCATGCAGAAACATAATCGCCTTGCGCGTGATGCGTTGATAAGTGATGGAGCGTCGATGCGGCCGAAACGTGTCGAATCCCTTCCAGAATGTGTGCTTGAGGTTGCAATGATTTCTGAGAAGTGTTCTGTGGCCCGAGCTTCAGCTTCTCGCGATACGCCTAAAGATAGAGAGGGAAATGGAGAGAGAGTAATTACCTGTGGGTCCTCGAAACGAGCAGTCCCGCGAATATAGGGTCCCGAGACCCCCTTGACATGCCTCTCCTCTTGAGACCCTGTAGAGACTCGAGGCCCTCAGCAATGTTTAGTGTTCCCCAAATTTTCGCGTCGGCGAGTTTGTGCCATTGTCTCATGCGGTTCTCCTAAGCCGTGCTCGTTTGTGGGTGCGTCTCTGAACCTTTTCGGCGAGTCACTCAGGCCTAAATGTTAAACTAACCTGCGTGGTTGGTACGATATAGTAGCCCTGAGGCGTTCACTTAAATGGCAGAGCAGTGAAAATGCTTCATGTGCCATATTGGAGCTCATGAACAGCGCCTGAGCTCGCCCCGTGGCTTGCACTTCCATGGCAACACACAATAGTAGGCGCTGCGACTCGTTCTCGACCTCAGCGCAAGGACTCGCAGTGTCCGGGCGCAGTGCCCACGCGGTCGGCAGTCGCAGTGCGTCGCGTCCGTCCACGGCGCGGTCATCTCCAACGCCAGCGCTCGAGTGCATGCGCACGGTGCGGCCGCGCTCCGACCTCTTAATTGCGTGCAGTTGATGAGCTTGCCCCCTCATAGTAGGCAGGAGCGCACTCTCCGGCTGGCATTGTTCGCGCGAAACGTCCGTTAGTTTTGCAGTTGATAATAAGTTAGTGCCGCACTCGAAGTCGCGATCGCTTGCGTTTATGCGGTTGTTTTTTTTTTCTCTGCTTTCGTTTGTTCTCCACTCCTGCCTGAGCCCTGGTAGTCGTCATCATCATCATCATCACCATCAGCTTGACTATATTGTCACGTAGTGGTGACGGCAGTCGAAGCAGCGATGAAGACGGACGAAAGGGTCTTCTAAAAGAACTGTTCATTGGGCTGACTTGCACCCAAAATGGACTGAATCACTCGGCGGCGGCGAAGCGACAAGCGTGCTCGGCGGTCGTCGAACAGAATGCCCGCCGCTGTCGGCCGTGCTCAATTTAAAGCTGATAGCGAACATTCGAGATAAAGGGCGCAAAGTTACTAGAACATTCCGGAACAACGTAGAATCAGCTTTGCCTGGCTGCGATCAATCGAGATAAATCTAGTCGCGTCTTGCGTCGCAAACAAAGCGATAAGGTGGTGTCGCGGCAGATTTGAAAAACGAACAAACACTGCAAATATTGGCGGCTATATACACCCACTGCAGGGCAAAGGCCTCTGCCATGTCTCTCCAACTGCTATTATCTGGTGTATGCCGCTGTGCGTCAAGGCATACAAAACTCGGGCTTGGCTCTAGTAGTCGAAGCCTAATGAACTTTTGCTCTCTAAGATGGAAGGCGGTTTATGAGGCGCTATACTAGCTAGTTCGAGTCAATTTCGACCGCCTCGCTTCGGCTGCCAACGGTTCTCCACTAAGCCATCCGGGGCCGAGTCTATCTGTGTCCCCTGGTCCGGGACCACGTGCGCGTTCTGCTACGCGGCGCTCTTTAATGAATCGGAGACGGGGGAGCCTCCCGCGGCGCGCACGCAGAGGCCACTGCAGCCGCGTCGAGTGCTGCATCGAATTTTCCGCCTCTCCTCGCCGAGGGGGTGCGGCAGGCAACAGGTAGCAGCATGCAGCAGCGGCTTCTGGTTGTCTCCAGGCGCGCGGCGTGCCGCCTGGTCGCTGTGGCGTGACGGGCGTTGGCCTGTCGACGACGACGACGCGCCCGCCACCACGCCGAGGGAGGTATAAACAAGGAGGGGGAAGGCAAATCCACGAACTGCGGGGGGGAGGAGGAAGAGGAGGCTAGGCGTCTTGGCCCGGTCGGCTTTTTTGTTTGTTGTTGTTTTCGGCGGGGTGGGGGCTCCTACCGTCCTTGAGCCTCCCGCGAAGAAGATGAAGAAGCCCGGACTCTTCTTGTGTTTCTCTGTTTTTCTTTTTTCTCTGCGCGCTCTTCCTCGTGATCGCCGCGCGACACGCTGTTTCGTCACCTATACACGCGGCCGACCGAAATGCGATCGTGCACTCATGCGTGGATGTGCGCGGAAGCCAGACCCCTTGCCGGCGTCGTTATTAAGGACAATATGCGCCCCGCTGCTCTGTTTAAGCTTTATTGCTTCGGTTTTTTTTTTCATCTTTTTTTTTTCGGGGGCCGAACATGAAGACATTTGATTAGGCGACGAAGTCGTTCAGTGCCGAGTGCTAAGCGTTGTCGCTATTTTTTTTTGTTTTTTGTCGTGACTACGCGTAAACTGCGGCGTGCTGTGAAGATGTAAAGTCGTACGAGCACGTCCTTCTCTCGGTTGCCTGATGACGGCAGCCGCAATCTGGTTGCGCCAGTTCCCGAGCAGAGAAGTGAGACGCATGTGCCGTGACGACATCTGCTCTCAGCGGGGCAGCTGGGATTCTCATAGAATTAGACGCTCTTCGGTGCACTTCGTGTAAGCTTGTCCAGTATCACAGGAACATGATTCGTGCAGGTACACTTGAACCTCGTTATAACGAAGTTGAAGAAGTCCCGTTATAGCCGTAGCTTCGCTATAGCCCGTGTTGACCTAGTTTTCAAGGGGAATCGTCATTCCTTCGTTATATCCATTATTTCGTTACAAACAGTTTCGTTATAACGAGAAGATGCAAAGTCGCACGAGAACGAAGATGACGTTATTCGCACAAGCCAGTGGTGGTGTATCGGCACTCGGTGCTATGAAAAGATGATCCTTTTGACGGTGACCTATTTGCAGGCAGTCGAAATGATCCGTCTCCTCTGGGCGAGCGAGAAACAGAAGTCCTTCTAATCCTCCGTATTTTTGGCACCGAAATGTTAAAATCATGCTGCGTCAGGCGCGCATATAGTGAACACTCTGTGGAATCAGTGGTCGACTCGTCGTACTCAGATACTATATACCGTTTCAGGCGTTACTCATCAGGTGCCTCATTTTAACGCTGTGGCCGTCACGTGTTTCCGCAGGTGGTTCATCTTTCCCAACCTTGCACGTGCCGTGTCAACGAGAGATTAATGCTCCGCGCCAATCCTTCTATGTCAAGTGCGGGACTGTCTCACTCATATTTCATTCGCCCGCGCAACTGTGCATAGCGGACTCGCGACAAACGCTGTCGCGTGCGTGCATCCGCGGCCCGCATGCACTGCGCGCACTCAGACAACAGTTCGTCGTCGAAGCCACACCAGCATGTTCTGTATGGGGCGCCCATTGTTCCTGCCCGCAGTATACCTGATGCTGACGTCTCAATGCCACGCGAGGCAAGCAGGCAGGAAAAGGGAGACGATATACGCGTTGGTCCAACGGAGACGGCGCGAAGGGGAGAAGCCGTGATGGCCGAGCGAGTGTAATGATGTCTTCTTCTTCTCCGTTGAAAATGGCCTGGCTTCGGCTCGGCGTGCCTAGCTGCCCGAAAACAGCAGGGCATATATATGATGACCGTCCGCACTGCTGCAGACTGTTTTTCGTGGAAACGAGAAGCGTACGGCCGTCACGTTTTTTTTTCTTCTTTCATGGTCGTTCGTCGACGAGAGAGCTTGTAACTTGTACGTATACACGAGGGTTCGCTCACGATCGCGATGGAATTCCGCGTCGCTTTTGGTCTTTTTTTACTGCTTGGTTGGAAAGAAAAGACTCCGAAGGGAGAAAGATGGCCGCTCTGACAGGGAGCGGGGGCGGGCAGGACCGAGGAACGCAGAAGGAAAGAATGAAAGAAAGCAGAAAGGAAGCAAAGAGAGCATAGAAAGAGGAGCAGTAGTGCGCGGGACATCGGTCGGCTTCAGCAGGAGCGGCAGCAGGCGACCAGACAGCTGCAGTCAGGCAGCGCGTCTCGCACCGCTCCGGTCTCTCCTCCTCTTCTTAATTCGAGAATCGTGCTCCCGGTGAAGCCCGGAATGGCTTTTTTATTGTCGTGATTAGCGGTCGAGCGCTGCCGCCGACGCATGCCCGGGGATGAGGCGGGATGAGGACGACGAGATGACCAGAAAGTACACGTACGCACCGCGCGCGGCGCTCGTATCGCTCAGAGGCCCGAGTTCGTCTGAGCGCTTGTTTCGGTCATGCTTACTGTCTGATATTTTTTTGGTTTTTGATCGCGGAGAGTACTGTTCCTACCCCCCCCCCCCCCCTTCACCCATTCTTTTGCAGACGTGAACTTGACGGCGCGTATGCGTAGCCGTGGTTGGTGTGTCTGGCTTCTCTGCCTCCGCGTGCTTCCGCCCCGGCCGGCTTCTTCTTCTTTCTTCTTGTAGTTACTTTTTCTGCGTTCCCTGCGTTCCTGAAGCGTCCTCCTGTTGTCTATTTTCTTTTCTTGCCTCACGTTCGTGTTTGAGTGATTAGTTTCCAAAAAAAAAGAACGTATAAAAGAAGAAAGACAAAATGCCATGGCAAACGAGGGCAAAGAAGTGTTCTTTGCCGCAGCGCGGTTCGCTTCTTTCGTGGAGGGCGGCTGCTCTGTGTTGGGTTAAAGCTGGTGGTTTGGTTAGCGCAGGTGCTTGGCTTGCAGGTTCGACCACCCTCTCCACGTTCTGTTTGTTGCTTAGATGCAGTCACGGTTGTTTTGTTGACAATTCCGGCACGCAGCGCGGGATTCGAGTCATGTTCAATTACCGTTAATTGTTTTGATATCCTAGCTATTAGGGAATGTTTGCACGTAGAGACCGGGTGTTGATCTTTTGCCGCAGGGTGAACGCGTTCGCAGCTTTCCAGTCTGCGGAAGAAGGGCTTGTACAACTGGGGGCCTTCCAATTATACCTTCGAGCTCATCTGTGCTGGCTGCCTTTCGCTCAACGATGCATGTGCATCAACGATATTACAGTGTCCGCGAAAACTGGCTGATATTCGTACGATGCTCAATGAGAACTCATGTGTGAGTAAACATTGGGCGGGGGCGCTACATTTGAACCCGGATATCTCGAATTACTGGGTATATAGAGCACACAGACTATCCCTTCGAAAATCCTGCGTAAAAGTATAGGAAAGTCGCGCACTGTATCGAACTTCAATTTCGCCGGTCATTCGGTATATCGAACTGCGCGCCGCTACCCTGCAAATGGCGTTCACTTTTCGCTTTTACGGAGACTGGTCGGCTGCGCTGCCTTGCATGGACACCGGCTGGCACCGCTAGTGCTGAGAAACTGTTTGACGTGGTTAACGTGGGTAGTGCTTGAGAGTGACCTTCGATTTCTTGTACTCATTTCCCACGTCACATCGCTGTCGTGCGGTGAAGCTAACCTAACTAAAACCTAGCGGCGGCCCTCGTCTGGGATGCTTCGCTCGCTTTGCTGCCGAAGGCGTTGCGGAAGCCAACTGTACCCGAATTTCGTAATGAGTGGTTATTGCATTTATAGCGTACTGGTGACAGGATTAGACATCTTATGACAGGCAGCGGCTAGTTCCAAACAGCCGTCCTCTGCTGCTTTTATGCGGAGCAGGTTAGACACATAGCAACGCAATGCGAGTGGTATGCTGCCAGCACGACCGTGGGTGGCACGTCGACCGCTGCAAGAAACGCGTCACTAGTGTATAGGTGCCATACATTTTTGCTTCCATGTTACAGATAAGCTTCTCTGTTGACAATTTTTTTATATATCGAATTATGTATATATCGAACCATTTCGCTATCCCCTTTGAGTTCGATATATCCGGGTTTGACTGCATATAGTGTGCTTCGCATTCACAGGGCACGCCTTATTACAAGAGGGAAAACACGTTTCCTTGGAATACTGGCGCCAGTACTCGCGCCGCCAATCGAATCCTTCTCTGCGCGTGCCGTGCGGGCTTTCCGTCGTCGGCAGTGCTTCCAGCCAGACGATGCCCAGCTTGGCGTCAGCCGGCGCCGGGTAAACGGACTTGTGCACTCCGCTCCCAAGACGTATCATCACTCGGCGTCTAGGCTGAGCCGCCGTCCGAACCGTCCGCTGCCCCCCTTCAACCCCTCATTCCCTCCCTCCCTTGCTTCTGCCCCCCCCCCCCCCCCTCCCTTGGTCATTCTGCGACCTCTGCTGGAATCACGCAGCAATGCCGCGTGTATACATAAACGTGCGTGAAAAGCGGCAAGCGAGGGGAGGAAAACAACACGCCCGCCGCGCGCTCTGGCGGTGAGGAGGGTCCATAATGTTCGGCCGAGGACAGCAGCAGTGCGGGCGCGGAAATAAATGCGCAAAAGAGCGAACGGCGGCGGTAGTGTGGCCTGGTAGGGAAGCCTAGCCGCCGCCCCCATCGCCGGTCGAAGCCGGACCTGGACGCCCCGCGGGCCATTGGACGGTTCCGGCGATTCGCCAGGAATGCGCGGCGCGCAGTGTCTCGACCCCTGTTGGAAGTGTGGTACTGGCAGGGAAGCCGCGCCGTGTATGTGGTACCACCGTATACCCCGTGTTCACGTTTCTCGTAAAAGGGCGGCCTTATCGATTTGCTGCTGCTGCCCCTTTGTCCCGAGCCGCCACCGTCGTCGTGCCCCCCCAGACGACGAGCGTGACGCCGTGAGGGAGGGTGGGGGCGAACGTCCTCCCTTCGTGACTGCCGGAGGTCCGTGCAACGTCCTGCAGGTTCTCTTTTGATGACCACGACGGACGCCGTCCGTGGTAGTGCTGCGGCTTGACATTGTTCACCGGAGGACGATTACCGCCTGCATTCCTCGTGGCGATGGCTTCGTTTCATCTCACCGTAGGACGCCATGCAAGCTCTGGCAGACTTTTCACCTTAGGTCAAGGCCTGCGTGTCTGCGCGTAAGTTGATGACTTCCGTTTCGGGGCAGCGGTACTTCAACTTGGACCATCGCTTTCGCCCGATACAAGAATTGGTTGCACGAATGCACCGATGCCGAAGCTCTGACTCACGGTCAGCATTCCATGTTCAGCCTCTTGTGTGCCATGGTTTTGGTCTGTCGATACCGCGGTCTGAGGCCTCGTTTTCACGCATGTGTGCCTCTTTGGCGCCTATGCTCAGTTGCGTTGAAGACTTGGCATCGCAACTGGAATCCTTCTACTCATACTTTCACGCACAGTATCAGAGATAAAGCGAAGCGCACCTTTGCGGTGTCTAACCTGCACCTGTGGCCATCTTGCGGAAGCCACTCCTGCCGGTTCATGCAAGTGACCTCGAGGTGTAAGCAAGATGGTCCGCAGCGGTTCTGTCGAAGTTAGGTGACGACAGCGTATAGCCCTGAGAGTCCGTGTCGTCGGCGGGGCGAACAACGCATCCGGGCCAAGTGTAGGGGCGGCCATAGGTAGCCGCAGTGTAGCAACACCCGGCCTGGACAAGCCTCTGCGCCGCCATTCATCTCCTTTGTCCCGCGGACTCTCGCTCTTGGCGCCTTGATCGGCCGGCAGCAGCAACAGCGCAAGCGGCCGCCTTCCCCTCGCTAATGGGGGCTCGCTCGGTGCGCCGGGGAGGAGCCGGCCAACCTCGGCGGCGGTCTCGTTAATAACAGCGCTCTGGCGGCCGCTGTTTGCTTTTGCCCTCCCTCCTATTTCTTTCCTTCTTTCTCGTGCTCCGTGCTTACGCGCTGTATTACTATTTGGTCGGCCTCCAAGCAGAAGGGGGGGGGGGGGGGGGGGCAGTGTAGGCTGTGAGCCCGTCGCCGCCGCGTTCGTAAGGATCGCTGTTGCATTGGCTGACAACGACCAAGACGACGCTTTCTTGCTTGTTGCTCGGAGCAGATGGGGATGTTGCTGCTGCTGCTAAAGTCTCTCCGGGCCTCTAAAGAATGAGAGCACGGCACGCGAGGCAAAACGCTGGGCTGTCGGCTACGCATTTGTGCTGCTCTTGAGAGAGCATGCGGAGGAAGGTCGCGCCAGCCCGCTCCTTTGGCAAAGGCTGCGTGGTGGTTTGGAGGTTCAGGTGGCTTGGTCTTGCCAGCGCCGCCGCCATCTCTCTCCCTCCTCGTCGGTAGCTGGCGGTAGGTAGATGAACACGTCTTTGGATTAGACTGTATTAATCAGCGCGTGCCTGCGCCTACCGTAATTATGCTCCGGAAGGCGCCCTCTGATCAAGCGCCGGCGCGAGGTACAGCAGGAGCAGCTTCGAACATTTCTTTCTTTTACTTTTAGCTTTTGAGGCTCTTGAACGCTTCTCCTGCACTGCATGCGTGCCTCGAATGCAAATAGAGAAGTGCGCCGTTCCCGATGGGCGAGTGAAAGAAAAGCGTTTGTACTTCCGACTCTGCGGTCTATTGTTTATTCGGAGCGCCAGCTCGCGGCACGTTGCATTAATATGTGCTTTGAATATGTTTGTTCGTAATAGCCTGAGAAGAACTCGCTCCTTCCTCCTATGAGTTATGTGCCGGTGTTGGCCGGCACCTCTCATTTCCTTATCCAACAAATGCGCGAGAGCGCTCGTTGAAACGAATCCCCTCGCGATTCCGCCTGCAGTCGAACTAAGAAACCTTGCACGTGCGTATATGTTTTAGTTTGCATAGCACTCCTCCATCCTTCTTCTGTTTCTCCGTTCTTGGGGAACCTTCTGAGTCGAGGCTGGAATCAAGCGTGTTTAACGAATTACACCTTTTTCCCGTA
Organism: Amblyomma americanum; assembly: GCA_030143305.2. Lineage (NCBI taxonomy): Eukaryota > Metazoa > Arthropoda > Arachnida > Ixodida > Ixodidae > Amblyomma > Amblyomma americanum. The sequence goes on along the minus strand of JARKHS020018114.1, from coordinate 5,298 downwards.
CATCTATAATCTCAGTGCTTTATATTTCATTGCTGTTGCAGCCAGTCTTTCCTGCATATAATTTAACGTCCAACATGTATCCCAAATTTTCGACCGCTACATCGCTTCTGCTTGCATTACTCAGGTTTATCCAGCTGGCAGTCTTTTCCTTTTCCCGAGCTGGCGTTCCCGGGCGTTTGCGTTCTTTCGGGAGAAGTTTCTTCAGCCAACACCGATGAATGTGCACTCGATATTGACGAATATTTCTGCTGCAGTTAAAAACTTTCAAAGGGCATAGGTATGTGCAGAAATATAGCTGTTGTAACTGGGGGTTTACTTACAAGTCTCGATGGGAAGGGACCAAATACGGGCACCCAGCGCGCGGCTGTGGCCCGAAACAAGAGACGCACTCTCTGCCTCTTTCTCGTCGTTGTCCACCAGTCCCACAGGGCTGCTGCTGGGTCATTTTCGTCACTGAAAGCCCCCCCCCCCCCTGATAAAGAGGGAGCCATCCTGGTGACTTAGCGGGAGGACAAGACGGTCGGGTCGTAATACGGCTTCAGGCGGTGAGCATGAACAATCCTCACGCCCGCAGCGGCGAAGATCGGTAGAAGGTGTGACGGACTCGACGACGTAGTTAACAGGAGAGGTTTGCTCAGTCGCATGGTACGGGCCTTGGTACTTGGCCAGCAGTATCGGGGACAAGTGCTGATGTGCTGCAGGAACCCACGGTCAAACAAGAAAGCCGGGTTGAAAGGGGGTGACCAGGTCGAGGTTGTCGTTGCGAGCTTGTTGACGAAACTGGTGCTCCGTTGTGAGCGATCGCGCAAGGCGGCGGCATTCTTCGGCGTGTTTTGTGGCCTGTGAAGCTGGGGTACATTCGGAGCTATCAGGGCGGTATGGGAGGATCGCATCCAGCGTGGACGACTGCTCACGTCCATGTATAGAAGGAAGAACGGCGAAAATCCCGAAGCGGTGTGCGTGGCCGTGTTGTACGCGAAAGTGGAAGGACATCGTCCCAGTTTGTGTGGTCAGATGCAATATGTATATCATGTCCCCAAGCGTGCGGTTGAACCGCTCGGTGAGACCGCTGGTTTGCGGATGCTGGGCAGCGGTGGCGCGGTGGATAGTCTGGCGGTTTTTGAGCAGTGCTTCAACAACTTTGGGCAGGAAGACGACCTCTGTCGCTGAGAAGTTCTCGTGGCGCGCCGTGACGTAGGACAGGGTGGCGCAGTATACATGAAAGACGCCGCATTACCGGCAGCGCTGCAGTCTCGGCATAGCGGGTCAGGTGATCAACAGCCACCACTGCCCAGCGATTGCCGGCGGCGGTGTAGGGTAGGGGGCCATACGAGTCGATGCCTACGTGGTCTCAAAGGGTGCGGACGAGACTTGCGGCGTTGACAATCGGTACTGGAGCGGACGTATTTCTGAACGAAGGAGTACATGCCGCGCCAGTAAAACAGGAGGCGAAGCCGTTCGCACGTCTTAAACACACCGGCATGAGTGCATTGCGGGCTGGTGTGGCAGAAAAGCCCCACACTTGGGCGCGTAAAGTAACCATTTTCGCCCGTCAGGGAAGTGGTTGCGGTGGTATAAAAGGTTATCCCGAATGGCAAAATGCGGCGCTTTTCGACGCAGAGCGTGTGGGACAGATTGCAATGAGGGCTGAGAATGAAAAACGAGAAGGGAGGCGATCCAGGGATCCTTTCGCTGTTCGCGGATATCATGAGGCTGAGAGGAGAGGAGACGAGATAACTTCCGAGGAGGAAGGGTTCGAGGTGCCAGCTGGCTGTGGGCGGGATGGCAGAGTGTAACAGAGCGTCTGCGTCGGCATGCTTGCTGCCGAAGCGGTAAATGACACGGGTGCCAAATTCTTGGAGGCGCAAAGCCCCGCGAGCGCGGTGGCGTGAGGGACACTTGAGTTATGATAACCAGCACAACGTACGCTTGATGGTCCGTGACGACGTCGAACGGTCGACCGTACAAGTATAGGGGCGACGTTTGCCCAGATGATGGCCAAACACTCTTATTCGGTGGCAGTGTAGTTGGCCTCCGGTTTCGACTGGCGTATGCGACGACGTATTCATCAACCCCGGCCTTACGTTGAGCGAGTACTGCGCCTAGGTCGACACCGCATTGGGGTCATAATGGCGCACCATTGGCGGTGAGGTGAGAAGAGCTCGCAAGGTGAGTGAAGGCTTCGTCGCACTGGGAAGGCCAACCAGAAATCGTGCGATCAGTGTTGAGAAGTCGGGTCAAGGGCGCAGCGATGGACGAGAAATTCCGCACAAAGCAATGTAAATATATTATAAGAACGGAGGCCAATTAAACTACTAAGTTGCTTCGCAGTCGTCGGCTTCTGAACAGCTGCGACGGGTCAGGAAGGACGCCATCGTTGGATACCGAATGGCCCAAAATAGTCAATTGGCGTGCGGCAAAGCGACACTTCTTCAAAGTAAGGCATGATGTTCGGCTAGATTGGTTCATAGGATCAGCAATCAGCGCATTTTTATATTGGACTTCTTCAAATTAAGTTGTAGTTCTGAACTGCCCCTTCTGCCCTGCGTCTGCTGCAGAGGCGACGTTAGCTCACTTTCTGCTGATTTGCCCTGGACTTCGGGAGCCACGCGAGCGACACCTCGCGGCATTCAGGGTTGCCACCCCAGCCGGCCACCGGACACTCGAATCTGGACCCATGGGCCCCAATACCGGGCCTTGTTGGCATTCATAGCCGACACCGGCCTGCATGCATGTACCTATAACCCTCTTATGCCGAAGGGCATATTTGCGCAATTAAAAAAAAAAGTTGTTGAGGAATTTCAGAACAGTCTCGAGGCGGGGCGTCGCAAAGTAGGAGGAGAAAACTACAATGCCATCGAAGGTAACAGAGGCAGGTTTTCCACTTCAAGCCGCGCAAAAGTGTGTTAAGTCGTCCGGGGTCACAAAGGAGGTCTTCGGGAGGTCAGAGTAAGGGAAATCCTTTTCCTCGCCTTTCGAGACCTCCTGGTCTTTGGAAGTGGGCTCCATTATAAGGCCGAGAAGCAAGCACCGCTACCTGTTTACTTTTGACAAAGAAAGTAGAACGCTGGAGTCTCTGGCTACATTCGAAATCCCTGATGGACAGATCAAGGAGCTCGCATGAATTCATTGCCGCCTGCCGGATGTAAGCATGCATGTGCGAGTTGTAACGCACGGCGAGTGATAGCGGAATCATTTTGAAAATATCACCCATATTCAAAAGAAATTTGTTGCTTTGGTGCCATCCTGCTGGTTGTTTAACTGCACCGAAGCATATTCTCTCACCGGCTTCCACTAATGGACAAACTCTTAACTGCGAAAAACTATTTATTTGTTGACTGTTTACGTGATATACGAGCACGCGCGAGGTTTTCGAGCGCATCTCGTGCGCGCAAACCTGGAGGCCTCGAAGTTATTCAAATCTTACTAATTGCGCGTAATTTTTTTCCTGGCCGTTTCTTCACACCCATATTTAAAGTCGGAACAAGCTTTTATGTCTGCGCGGATGTCACCAGCAGCAGTGCATGTCAAATGGCGTTCTCTAATGAACGTTTTCCAGCAAAATCAGGCTCGCACGTAAAACATGTCTGGTATTTGCCAATTTATTTACCATGCTGTCGGCAGGAGGCACTGTAGCTTGTGAGGTACTCGAAGAAGAAAATTGAGGCGGTTAGTGTTTTACGTCACTTCAACGTGCGTTTGATAATAATGAACTGGATCAGTGTTTTGTGCTTTACAGTTCCGCAATTTTTATGACTCAATGATGCAGTCATCGTGTAACAGAAAACTGTATACCCGTAACACTGTCGCACGTTTCATTGGATCGAGGGTGCGCTTGCAAGGAATATATTTTGAGGTTGCTACGACGCGTAAGAGCGGGTTCTTAATTTTCCACTGTAATTGGGAAATAAATAAACAAAAAAAGTCGTGTGCATACCGTTCGGAACAATGAGTATACGCCACGTTCCGACCTGCCAACAGTCTCTTTTTTTTTTCGACTTTTTTTTCCCCCCATGAGCCTATCGAATTCGCAACAAAGCTGCGGTCGGTATTTCTTCGTTTTCTTTTCTCACGCTCGTTTCCAGTGGTCGCAGCGAGTTTCCCCACATGTGACGAAACGCGTTTTTGTTTGTTTCTCGCTTTTTCGCCGCATTGTGTGCCTGAAATCGAAGAAAGCGGCGCTTTCGTAAGGAGCCACCGCCACTGACAAGCGGGGCAAATGTCCCGCGGGGTGTAGCCGTTACAAGGCCGCGGAACATTCCGCTATACCTCAACAAAAAACGCAGAACCGCCGCCAGCATCGCGCACCGTGACTGGAGAGTTCAGAGAGCAGCGTCGATCGCGGTGACACACTTTCCTCTCCACCAGACATCGGTGGTCGGTCGGTGGCGTTTCTCGTGCACACCGCACGTTATGTCGTGACCGCCACTGCCCATACAGTGCGTTATACGCGATTTCAACGAGGCTTTCATCGCCTCCATCGAAATCGACGCCTCGCTGCGCGCTCTTTTCTTGTCGCGGCCGTGTGGTCTACGGCGGGCAAGTCCCGACACGCAACCTGTGCTATCTTCGTCGCCCCCCTTTTGGATAGCAACCTGAGTGGTGTGTGTATGCGTGACTCATACGACCCTTTCTTATCGCGCGAGTCGCTTCGTGCTGGCATTTCGAAGGGGCGCCTCCATTGACGAGGAGTCGCGCGACGTGGCGGACCGCGTCGCTTCCCAATGCTCTGAGAATTGTGTACGGCCAGGAGGCTTGCGTGTATGGGTATAAGCCCGCGTATAGCGGGACACACTGATGCCCTAGCCAGGTGTGGTTTAGGGAAAAGCGGGGCGATTTCGATGTCTCCGGGTTCACTAGAAGTAAACCACGGCTTATTTGCTTAGCTCTAAGCTTGGCAATCAGAGTGTCTGTGTATATACCTCCGAGTGGTGCTATGAGCTTTGCTTCTGTTCTCGTTTTTTTTTTTTTGCTCCTATGTATATTTTTTTTTCTTTCTCTCTCTCTTGTTTGACTGTTGTTTTCTCCCTTTGTTGTCACCAGTTGTCACTGTGGCTATTTCTACCATTGTGCAACCTTATGCGGACTAACTAGTTATACGTGGGTGGTCAGTCCTCTGATTTATGCCTCCATCCCTTTTCTATTTGGTTTGATTGATAATAGCGAACTCGATGTAGGTTTTATTTTGTGCGCAATCATCGCATTGCTCATTAAGAGCTGGACGCGACGGACGGGTCGTCCGACTTTTCTTGTATGTTGCGTGAACGTGGAACCAGAGCTCTCGAGTTGATCTAGGCT